>RXIC02000083.1:131416-212720 GCA_003952965.2 Morella rubra | reverse complement strand
ACTTTGAAACGCCTCCCTCCTTGTGAATCTTTGGAGGAAGACTTGGCTGATCTTCGCCTTAGAATCCAGAATGCCCTTAAACAGGAAGAAGCTTTATGGAAAGCTAAATTGCGCATTCAATGGCTTACAACGACCGACTTAAATACTCAATTCTTCCATTTTTCCACCTTTTTCCGTCGTCAACGTAATGATATTGATACTCTGCAGGATGCAGAAGGAAACTGGCATACGAGAAGAGTCACCATTGGCAATATGTTCATCGGCCATTTCTTTGTTCTTTATCGTTTTGATGAGTCCGAGCTAGCCATCCATCTTGAAAAGCTGATTTCTTTGCAGATCACTCCGACAGAGAATGACCTTCTCTGCAAACTCCCTGATGCAGTTGAGATTCTTTGGACGGTGAAACAACTGGGTCCCTCGAAGGCAACTGGTCCGTATGGGATGACCGCGTACTTCTTTTAAAATTTTTGGCATGTGTTGGCCCTTCCATCACTAGCATAATTCTCAGGTTCTTTTCTTCTGGTTTCTTATCCAAGTAACTTGATGAGACTTTTATAGCTCTTATTCCTAAAGTTAATAACCCCTGTAAAGTCCCTAAGTTTCGTCCTATTGGGTTATGCAATGTTTGCTATAAGATTATTTCTAAGCTTTTGGCAAATCGCTTGAAGTCTCTACTGCCGAAACTTATTTCCTCCACTCGATCGGCCTTCACACCAGGACGTGTTATTCAGGATAATTCCATCCGTGCTACCAAACTAATGCATTCCATGAGGAGGAAATCGGGTAAGAGTGGACTTATGGCTATTAAGCTTGACATGTCCTAAGCCTACTTCCAAATGGAATGGAAGTTTGTATTACATGCCTTGAAATGCTTTGGGTTCTCTTCTCATTGGATTCAACTCATAAGCCAATGTCTCTCTATTGTGTCCTTCTATGTTCTTAACAACGGTAGTGCATTCGGCAGAATTTCTCCAGCTAGGGGGCTTCGGCAAGGGGATCCCTTATCCCTCTTCCTTTTCATCTTGGCTTCAGAAGCTCTGTCTCGGGTCTTCCAGAAGGCTGAAAACATTGGTCAATTTCATGGTATACAAGTGGCTTGCAGATCACCGTATGTCTCTCATCTGTTTTTTCGCAGATGATCTCTTCATTTTTTGTAGAGCTAATTTACGGGAATCTCGAGTAGTGGACGACTCCATTTCTACTTATTGCTACTGGTCTGGGCAGTGTGTTAACAAAAGCAAGTCTGTTATTTATTTTAGTCCAAATACCCACTCGGAAGTGGTGCAGGCTCTGTGTAATGATCTCTAACTCTTTGTGATGAAGAAAGATAGCAAGTATCTTGGGTTGCCTTTATTTATAGGCTGGGAGAAGAAAAGGCACTTTGCAACGCTAAAGGATCAAGTTATATCAAAGTTAGCGGACTGGAAATGTAAAACTCTATCTCAAGCTAGCCAGTCTACCTTGATCAAATCTGTGGCAACCTCCATGCCTCAGTATTATATGCAATCTTTCCTATTACCGTCTGGTTGCTGTGCGCATGTGGACAAGCTGCTTGTAACAACCCTCTAGAAATTGTAATATATTTTGAAAGATCTCACAGATTGTAATTAGAACTGGATATTTGAGTCACAGGAATTTGATTGATATCTAAGCCAGATTTGAGGTTTGGCTAACCTCCATAGAAAAAGAGAGAAAGCATGAAGCAAGCTCTGAAGCTTAATCTGGGTTGTTCGGTAGTCTCCCCCAAAGCAGTAACTGCCATCTAAATATCTCCAGCCAGCTGAGCGCACACAACAAACTAACAGAAGCTTAAAAGCATAAAAAACGCGGAAGCCCATGAAAAAAATCTACTGGGCCAAAACGTAAATAAAACAACAACCACTAATAAACTTAGCCCCAAGCAAATGAGCCCAAACGCAGTCCACATAACTGAGCCCAGCCCAGCCCAAACGAAATGCCACATTAAAACATATCTCGAAACTTCTCCAACATTCCCCTTATTTCCCCCGACCTGTCTCCTTTCCCAACCGTAACTCACTTTTGTCTGGTCGTGTAACTCTGTTTAAAAATTTTTGGTGGGGTTTTCCCACCAATAAATCTTGTAACTTCACTCCAAAAGCCTGGCATGCTATATGCCAGCCAAAAATACTTGGTGGTTTGGGTATCCGGAAGATAGGAGATATTAATAGGTTCTTTATGCAAAAACTGGGATGGACTATCCTTCGTAGACCTGATTGCTTATGGGTCCAACTTCTTAAAGCTAAATATTTCCCCTCCTGCTCTTTTCTTCAAACTACAACTATGTCCGGTGCTTCACTGGTGTGGCAGGGGATCTGCAAGGCTAAGACTGGTTTAATAGATGATATCTGCTACCTCCCCCCAATGGTTCCTCTGTTGATATATACAAAGTGGGTCAATCTCCAACTGTCAATATTAGACACTTTATACCCTTCATTTAACAATAATATTCCCGATGACTTGATGAATTGACAACAAAATCTTCAACATACATAAAATGGGTCAATGACATTGTCGTTATTTTTGTCTAAAAATTTGACTATGAGTGCAAAGTGTTTATGATTGGTAATTGGATGGTGCAAAGTATTCAAATGGATAGTTGGAGGGTAGAATGTGTCAAATTTTGTCTAAAATTTTGACTATGGGTACAATTACAAACATCACTAGTTCACCAAGATTTACCACCTATCTTTTATTACCTAATATTAGCTTTTGTTTTGTATTACTTATATAAAATGCTTTTGCTCTAACACATGTATGTTTGTATATGTATGTCTTTGTAGGTCTGGGTATGTGCAATATTTTTTTTATATATTTAGCAACATATTCAGTTACTTCATGTACTTATAGAATAAAGGTGCTGTATACTAAGTATATTAATTGCCACGTGTAATATGTGTTTATGTTTCTGTGTAGCTACATGTCATGTATAGTTTAGAATATTTCCACAAGAAAAAATCCTATTATGTTGTAGATGTATATATTGTGTTACACATAGCATATTTATATGTTTAGGGATAAATATATTTTGGGCCCTTTAATTGTAGGGGTCTCGACAGTTGATAATCCAAACTACTATTTTTATCACAATATTGCACTCATCAACAATTGGGTTCAGAAATTTTGCATATTCTATTAAAATTTTTCTATCAATTTTAATAGAAATTATTTTTTAGCCCTAAAATGACAATTTTACCTGCACAAAAATATTACAGTCAAAAAAATTATAGAGATAAAATCGTCATTTCACGTACTTAAAAAAATGTTTCCCGTTCAAATTGACAGAAAATTTTACTCCCAAATGACAGCAAATGTCAACGTGCACCCATTTTTAAGATCCGACTGTTAAAATTGTTTAAAAATCACCATATCACATTATTTTAAAAAAATGTTCATATTATAATCTATTAGCATAGTTTAGAGGTGAAAGGCATTAAAATTCGGAGTTTATGAGCATGTTGTACAATGAGTGACAATTTAGGGGAGCAAAGTATTAGATGTATGCCATCAAAATCAATCATTTTTTAATAATTATGAGATAATTATTTTGTTAATTAATCACTTGTATATTATTTTGGGTACATGCAATGACATAAGATGTCATATATATTGTTGCAATATTGTAAAAAAGTCAGGCCAATGATTAAAGAATTAAAGGCGGAGAGTATAACTTTTTGGATCCTTGTTTACTCACTTTGTTCTAGACTGAGATACATGATAATATATAAATAGGTATACACTCGTTGTGCCTCTATAAGATAAATGATGGACTCTGTCATTGAGGTGGTGACCTTAAGCAGATGAGTAAGTGCAATATAAGAGTACATGCACTAAACCAGATTAAATATGAATACCTTCTGAAAATGATCACTGATGTAAAAAATGGTATTCAACATAATTAGCTTATGTTGTCCTTAAACCTGTTATGAAGGTTTGCTTATTATGTGCTTGTCCTTTGACTGAGTCATTTGGTGATGATCTTTGCAAATAAATATTCTAGATAATGTTGGGCCTTGTGGATAGTAAGTGAATTTATATAATTGCTCAATATGAAATCCACAGTCTCTTGATGAGGCAGTATATTCATTATGTCGTATATTGTTGGACTCAAATAAAAACACTGCGCAATGGATTTTGAAAAAGTGTTTTCACGGTTTTTTTAAAATTATTTTTGAAACTTTTTGGGAGTCCAATTGGGTACAGACTGAGAATTAAGAATTATATGAGTTAGGACTTAATTAGTGATATTATTCCGATCTTATTAGCTTATGTGGAATATAGTATGATTGAACGATAAATAAATGTATAATTGTTAGCAAAAGAGATTTCAAAAATAATCTCACTATCTAGGAGGTCAATTGTGATATATTAATGGACATGATCACAATTTGTAGAAGCCCATAAATTCCGGTTATAAAATATAAGGTGTTTAATGAAAAATAGTTTTTCATGGCGATTTTACAGCCGAGATTTGAGATCCTTAAAGTTCTTACGTATAAGCACTGTTGAAGCTCTGAGCAAGCCATTATAAATAGCTCGGAATTTCATTTGAGAGAGAATGAATTCACTTTCACGTTTGAGACTTTCTCTCTCTCTAAAGCTCTCTCAAGATCTTTGTACGTGGATCTAAAGGAGGCAAAACGCTTATACTGTTTTGATTCAATGATCATTTATGCTGCAATCTCGCACTCCAACACAAAGCATAATTTTTTCTTTATATTTAGGATAATGGTTATACATAGATGTTACATAAGTGTATAGCATATATAATGTGTTACTTTATTAGATACTTTAGGTCTTACATATATACATAATGTGTGTTTTATATAAATAAAATTTATATAAAACACACGTACACATGTATTATTTTAATAATGTGTTTATATATGCAACTGTCACAAAGCGCTATAGTCCATCTCAACAAACAGGATGTACTGTTGCTATCAAATTTCATGGTTGATTTGTGCTTTGTAATGGTCTGTAATTGGTTGTCACTTTCGGTTTTTGGTTAGCCAATGAGAATTTTGATTACAAGGGGAAACATAAATTTGCCTATGCAATTGTTATATATTACAGGTTTCTACTGTGGGAAGATTCTTTAAATTTACCTAAACAATGTGTTGTAGAAAAACTCGCGGTTGTAATAGGCTACTTGGCTTAAATGCATAACATACTTAAGAATGTGACAGGGGATAGATGACGCAACCTAGTAAATTTTATCATTTTCTCCGGGCTTCCATTCATAAGTGCTTCTTTGATATGGATTTCAGATAGACTTTGCAATTAAGTGTGATGGTCCTACGATGACGTCTTCAACTGGGATTGACTATACGCGGAGTAATCAGACTCTTGGTCCAGCTTCATACTGGATTGTCTACGAGGGGGATAACGAGACACTTGGTCCAGCTACATACTACATGTCTAATACAAACAGGTGGGCAGTTAGCACTGTCGGATACTTTACTGGGGTGGCTAATCCTCAGTGGCAGTCTACAAGTATTGTGCCAGATCAATTAGGAAATTTAGACTCACAGATATTCAGGACAGCTCGTATCTCTGCTTCATCATTGCGATACTATGGCTTGGGCCTCCTGAATGGCAACTACACTCTGACTCTCCAGTTTTTTGAAACAGCTATTGTCGCTCCGTCATGGAGAAATCTTGGGAGGCGTGTCTTTGATGTTTATATCCAGGTCTATCTTATTACTGAGTTGTTTTAGAATTCGTGTTTTGTTCCTTAAAACGGAAGTTCTTAACAGCTAATGAGTTATTTCACCCGAATGTATGAGTTCTTTTGATGTTGTCCACTCTTTTAGTTTCCCACAAAAATATTCTTGTTTCTTTTATCTTCATCCGTACTCTTTGTATAACCTTTGAATTGGTCTATTCCAGGGGAATCGTGTTTTAGAGAATTTTAACATACGGAAGGAGGCTGGTGGGTCTGCTTTGCAAGCTGTTGAGAAGGTATATTCTGCTCAGGTATCAGAGAACTACCTTGAAATCCATCTCTTTTGGGCTGGAAAAGGAACTTTCTGTATACCTCGTCAAGGTGCTTATGGACCTTCTATTTCGGCCATCAGTGCTACTGCAGGTAATATAGTACAAAAACTGTGGATACCTTTCAGTTAGACCTCAAATGGTAGTACCATGTTGTTGACTACTTTGCTTTTTTGTGTAGATTTTACACTTCCAGTACCTAACAAACCCTCAAACGGAAAGAACAGGGCTGATCTGATCGTGGGTACCGTTGTTGGTGTTGGAGTTTTAAGCTTTCTGTCTGTTCTCGTGGTTCTCTATATTCTTTGAAAAAGAAAGCAACTTCTAACCAACGTTGATGAAGGTAAGATGCAAAAGTTGAATTCTAGTATTCACACTTGTAACTTATTATTTGGCTGACCTATGATTTCTGCACGTTGTGCTGGGTGCTAAATGCAATGCACTATATTCTCTTCTTCTTTGTTCTTTTCTAAGAATATCTTCAATTATATATATATACATACAAATTTGACACCTACATGTACATACCACCAATAGAGAGAAACATAAGTTACTTTGCCAATGAAGCGCCAGGCTACAGACAACTTTCCATTTGTTCTTTCTCTGAAATCTCTTATCTTCAATCCAGCGACATTCAATACGAAAACACGTTGAGTAGGGGACAATGCTTGACAAGAGATCTAAATTTCACCCCTTTTCTAGACATTTGTGTAATTTGTTAGAGTCTCAATTTGTGTTGTAATTGCAGAGCTCTTAGGAATAAATGCTAGACCATTTAGTTTCAGCTACACTGAACTAAAGACAGCTACAGAAGATTTTAATCCTGCTATTAAGCTTGGTGAGGGAGGATTTGGACCTGTGTATAAGGTGAGTCCTTATACCCCCATTGCACTCCTTAGTCCTTACCGTAACCTTGTGAAAATTGTATTTCCTTGAGCCATTCATTCCAATTGGCCAGAACTCTTGGTTTCTATTTACCTTATTGGATCAAGATCATTTGTAGACGTGTACTAGTTTATTGTTTTCTTAATGTTTTTTGTGTTGGACATTTTGTTCTCGTTAGGGAACACTTAAAGATGGGAGAGTAATTGCCGTGAAGCAACTGTCTGAAACATCGCATCAAGGAAAGAACCAGTTCATAGCTGAGATTGCTACTATCTCTGCCGTGCAACACCGTAACCTTGTGAAATTGTATGGATGTTGCAGTGAGGGAGACAAACGACTACTTGTATATGAATTTCTAGAGAATGGAAGTCTTGATCGAGCACTATTTGGTATGTGAATGAATGACCAAGAATAGAAGTCTTTGCTGTTGCTCTGTCTCTCTACTCACACACACACGCACGTGCCTGTATTATGCGTATTAAGTACATAAAGCCTATATGCTTTAATGAGGCAGGAAAAAGAAGTTTGAATCTCAATTGGTCAATGCGTTATCATATATGCTTGGGCATTGCGAGAGGTTTGGCTTATCTTCACGAGGAGTCACGGCAAAGAATTGTTCACAGAGATGTTAAAGCCAGTAATATCCTGCTTGACTCTGGTCTCATCCCCAAAATATCTGACTTTGGCTTGGCCAAGCTTTATGATGATAAAATGACCCACATAAGCACACGCGTTGCAGGGACTATGTAAGATCTTTAAGGGTTAACCCTGTTCTTTATGAAGCATAATGACTTATTTTGTTGTTTATTTATTTGGTCATCTAAATTATAAATTGTGCATATGATTGCTTCTATGTAGTGGGTATCTTGCACCAGAGTATGCCATGCGAGGGCACCTTACAGAGAAGGCTGATGTGTTTGCATTTGGTGTTGTGGGGCTAGAGATTGTAAGCGGAAGGCCAAATTCTGACCCAAGCTTGGAAGATGAAAAGATTTTGTCTCCTTGAATGGGTATGAACACTCACTTTTGCGCTCGTTATGGAGGATTGTTGTCTTTCTTTCATTGCTTGGATTTTAGTCCTTCAAAAAGTTTTAGTAACATTTATCTTTGTCCAGGTTCATGACAGCCATAACCATCCAAAGCTATGTGTATATGCTTCTGCCAAAAGCCAAATGCCAAACGTAAAACTCGTGCAATATTAAGAAGAAAGTCTGAGACATCTAAAGAAAGCAGAACTATCTCAGTTGCTTATAGAGCATCCAAATATGTTTCCACTTTGACCAAATCCCCTCTAGTAAAAGAGCTTACTTGTGTGACCAACACTACCTAGCTAGTGGCCTCTTTCAAAGTTATTTCTGAAATTTGTGATAAGATGTTTTTCTTTTATGCTCATGCAGAATTTTTGTGACACTCCTAGTGATCATCTTTACAGCTTACAGTAACTTTCTTTGACGGGGAGATGTCAATTGATGTGCCAATTATCCCTACTCAATGGCACATTTACAATCAAGTGCTCGAAATGAAGTGACATCTAGAATCACCAAATGAGCATGGGGAATAGTTTCAGGAAACACCGGAGGTCTAGGTCTTCTGCAAAGTATAGTTGTTGCACTGAAACAGTTAGAATATTTAGCAGCTTTTATACTATATGAACTGAACCTTTATAAGTCTGATATTATATAATATATTTATATCCTTCTCAGGCTTGGCACCTATATGAGAACCACTGTGAAGATGATCTTTTGGACTCTACATTATCAGAATCCAATGAGGATGAAGTGAAACGCGTGATAGGTGTATCTCTTCTGTGCACTCAAGCATCTCCACTTTTACGGCCATCAATGTCGCGTGTGGTGGCAATGCTTTCCGGAGATATGGAACTTAGCACTTTAACTTCGAGGCCTGGATATTTGATCGTTGGTGCATTTGATGATGTAATCAGCTTAACGAGTGGTGTTGCAGCTAGAGGAATGGACGGTAGTTATCACAACTCATCAGGAGTAGCATCTGAGGCAGAGAATACACCGGTAGATCCTTCTATACCCATGTTATTCGAGTCTATCAAAGGCGGCTGATGAGAAGTGTTCTGCAATTTTTCCATCTATTGGAGGTGGCTTATTGTTTGCGGGAACACGAGGATGATCACTATAATAAATATAAAAAATTTATTTAAAATTATTTTTCCGTCCAATTTTCTCTCTTTTACATAGACATGGTGAGAGACAATGAACTTCGTAAAGTTATAAGCATATAACTTTGGCTAAACATTTATCGAAAAGTCTTTACAAATGCACACCTTATTAAGGTATACAATGGGAGTATTCCCCAAAATTTTGACAAACAAACACCCCCTCAATATGAATTAAGAAATGAGCTCGTACATGTCTGGTTCAAAACAATAAAAAAAACTATAAATGAACTAATGGAGCTTCGTTCTGCAGGATCAAGATGATGGCAAGTAGAATACTTTCTCCTTCTGTGACAATGAATACAGCCATGAAATTTAATTATCTGAAAATTTTGGAATTTGACTCGTATATTTTTTTCAATGCCAAAACGCGGGGTTTTTTTTTTGGGTAAGTGAGGTTATATTAATATATAAGTTGGTCATGCCCTAAAATAGTTTTTTTTTTTTTTTTAAGCCAAAAGGAGAGGGGGCAACCAGCATAACAATTCTCCTTGGACGTGACTATAAGAGTATTTCTCCGCTGCAGAATGTTCAATTTGAGTTATAATTACTGTCTAATGAGCGAGCTCATCACCACAATACCGGCAATACTACCCAAGAGTTACAAGCTCATTCACTAGCCCCAAAGTCAGAGGGATCAACCCTGTTTAAACTGTACAATAAGGCCGAAGCTATAGTAACATTAAAAAATGGTGTGCATATTAAACACACAAAATCAGCTTCTTATACACTTCTCTGTTCACAGCCGGTTCGCAGACTTTTGGTAATTGTTGCTCAAAACTCTTTGGGCTTGGAGGTTTCAGGCCGAATGGTTAGATCGTATCTGTACTTCTAACATTACATGTTGGGATGGGCCAATCTTATAGGGAAATAGTACACCCAGCTTAACTTGCATTCCCAGGGATGTCTCTTCAATTGTCCAACAATACCTTAAAATGTTAAGGTGTCGTTTGTTTCTCTAATATTTTGGAACATGAAAATTTTCAACAAAACAAACACACTCCAACATTTTTAACTTTTACACATACATACTTCACCTTTCACAAACCCCAATAAATTTCAATAAAGTAAAGATTTCCAAAATTTCGGAAATATTCTCCGAAATTTTGACAAACAAACGCCCCCTAAAGCTACAAAGATAAACACGAGCGAGAGTTATTAAAATCTTAATCTTCATTTTTAAAATTAAAATAAGTAAAATTTTCCCATCTTAATATCATTTATCAATTTTAAGGCCCATTAACTGTGATAAATGGGAGTTCGATTACTATGCAAAGCGGAACTGTGTGAAGCTGCGGTGCAGATTGAAATGAGTCGAACCAATGGTGGAGATCCAGCCCGAAAATATACGAATACTCGAAGTCCCACCCGACCCGTTGGACAAAAAAAAGCCCCTTCTTCCTCACAGTTTCAGTCCTCGTTGCTCTTCCACCAGCCTGAAAGGTTGTCCAAAATCGTTGCTCTTCAACGGTCACGTATTGACTTACCCAAAATCGCACCTCTTCTACTGAGATGGTAAATTCTTGGTCTCAGGCCCATCAAATGGGAGCCCGAAAATGTATTGCTAAACGATGAAAAATGGGTTTTGACGTGCCCAACAACTTACAAAGATGCTAACCTTCTTCACAAAACAATATAAACTATGTGTTGCTCGACAATAGGTTTCAACGATTTGAATGATGAAGAGGTAGAGATCTAATGAACGATGAAGAGGTTTTTTCAACGATTTTCAAGCCACTATTTGAACGTTGAACGTTGAACGATGAAGAGGACCCATCAGCGCTGTGAAGCCACGATTTTCTGCAGAATGTGAAATCATTTCGGCTGTTTTGGTTTCTTAGGCAGGTGGGAAAACTTGGTCGGGTGGGTATCAGCAACACTTTAAGCGGGTATTCATTAAATAACGTGAGCAGATCTCTAGCGTTCGTTCGCCATTCTTCAATCTCGACTGTCGCTTTACAGCTCTTCACATAGTTTTTTTTGGATAGTAACCGAACTCTAGGAAATGGTATTACCAGGCAGAGTGGTAGTTTAGGTGTGTAGTCTGTGTTTAGTACTTAAGATTTATTTTTAATATTAGTTTAAATTATGGTAGTCCGATTAAACTCTGATGATTTTAGAATTATGTCAAATTCTCGAATTTAAATAATTGTGAATTTTAGCCTATGATTCATTTTATAAGTTTTTTTATGATAAATAATAAATGGTAAAATGATAATTATTGGGTGGTTAAAAATATTTTTCTATTGAAAATAAATGCTGATGGGTCAGTCCCAATCATCTATTTTTAAAATATCCTAAGAATTCAACAGGATAATATGCTAGAATCCATTATCCAATTAGCTTTCTCGGTGCGGATGTGTTTTCTTTTTTTTTTTAAACAAGAAATTTTATATATAAAAAGAGCTACAACAAACTGTCAGAGCACTTAAAGCGACAAGAAAATAAGAGTACAAAGCTGTGGTGCGGATATGGTTTCGTCATAAGGAAGTGCGAGAAATGAGGATATTGGCTCTCTGCCAGTGCCAGCCATTCATTGTGAGACCAGAAAAATCCACGCGTTGATTTTCACGACTCGAATTGACGAAGTATTCGGTAGATGTGAACAGGCAATAAACTTCAACTTGTCTATGTGCGTTAACGTTAAAGTTACAGTCTCACGCTCAGTTTTGGGGTGTGGATTTAGGGAAGGGAGCCGCAGACCATCCAAATTTATTTCTTTATTCGAAAGAAATATATTTTATATTATTTAATTACTACAAATTTAAAAATTTAAACCTCAAACTATCATCGTACAACACAATTTAAATTACCCATATATTTTACTATTTTGCTATTGGAACTAGCAAAGTTCATTTCATCTAACAGTGGGATTAAGTGCAAAACATAGAATATTTGGTTATTAAAAATATTTGATCTAATAAAATAACTTCAAAATAATTTTTCTTCTCATAAAATCATCTATTTTTATCAAAATAAACATAAAAAATTTACTCAAATAATCACCTTCTTTACATTTTCACCGATTTTCATACACTAAAATTCTAATAGTCAAACCTCACCCTAATATTTGATAATTTAATCGAAGAAATGAACAAAGCGGCTACCAAGCATGACCAAAATAATTAATTAATCTTTAATTATTGTTTTGTTCAATTCATTCTCTTTTAAATTTTTATTGTAGTATTTAATATTTTTTAAAATGTTAACTTTAATTTTATAGTGCATAATAAATTTTATTATTTAAATTTTATTTTAAGAGAACAACCTTCAAATAGTTGCAACTCACTTTGTCATCTGTTGCTAATAAAAGATAATGTTCGTTTTATAACGAATTTTAAGATTTTTAGTATTTTGATAGAATTGTAAATATTGATGTAAATTAAAGTTTTAAAAGTTTATGTGTAAAAATTAATAAAAATTTTTAAAGATATTTAATTTTTATTGAAATTTATAAAAAGTTATAGAGATAAATGATTTGATGTAATTTTTTAATAAAAAATATTATAATTTAATGAATAAGTACGAAGAGAGAATATTTATTATAATTTTTTAAAAAAATATATTAAAATTTGTGTGAAAAAATTATCAAAATTTGTATAAAAATTATTAATAAATGAGTTGAATTTTTTCAAATATTTATTTTGTGAATTTTATTAAGTGTGTTAAAATAATTTTACAAATCAACGTGTCCAGAAGAACTTCCATAGAAGGCAAGGAGCGTGGTGGCCCCCACTCCCGAAAATGTACATTACATCTAAAAGACTCGAATGACACAAGACTAAAGTCAGACATTCGGCGTCTTGAAGCCGTGAATAATTGAAAATATCAACGTATCGGACCTCGTGCATTTGACCCGTAAGCGTAATCAGACGCGCGGTAGAGTCCTTTCCTCTAGTGTTACAAACCGACATAACCGGTCACTGTTGTTCAGATTACGACCGGTTTTGACCGGCATCAGAGGAAGGTGAGTGGACCTGATATTAAAGTCAGACATTCGGCGTCTCGAAGCCGTGAATAATTGAAAATATCAACGTATCGGACCTCGTGCATTTGACCCGTAAAGCGTAATCAGACACGCGGTAGAGTTCTTTCCTCTAGTGTCATAAACCGACATAACCGGTCACTGTTGTTCAGATTACGACCGGATTTGACCGGCATCAGAGTAAGGTGAGTGGACCTGAAATCCGATGGCTAGCAAATTGCCATCCATGGCAGCGCGTGGATGAGGTGCATAATATGAATCCCCAACCGATGCTTCCATGTGCAGGCTATAATAATATTAATTAAAAAGGAAAGTTCGGCTTTCTGCTCCACTAGTGGGAGATATCAAATATTGAGCAGCAGGATAAGTATGGAGGAGTTTTGTATTTAGCAAATACTTTTCGTCAGATTACGTGGGAGTGAGAGTGGTGAAGGGGGAATACAGTATTTTCTTGATCTACTAATGCGCTCTTTCTTTGGCTCTGCAACTCATCCCTCTTCTAATTCAATCGCATAGAGAAGGATTGAAGGCTACAGCCATGGCGGAATTACCGGTGGTTTTCATCTTTGCCTTTTGTGCTGCTTGCTTCTTTGGCATGATCGAGCTGGCTCAAGCTCAAAATGTCACTGATCCTGTTGAAGGTGTCCCTCTCTCTCTCTCTCTCTCTCTCATGCCAGCACAGATTTTCGCGTTTCAGTTATTGTTAGCAGTTGCTCAGTGCTCTGTTTTCTTTTGCATATTCATTCCACACGCGTGTAGTGATCTGAAAACTGTTTCTTCTGAAATTATTAAGAAGCCCCAATATGACAGAAGAGCTTCAGAAATCTCTTAGGTTCAAACTTCAAACCCAAAGAATGATGCTGAAAAAATGAAACTGCACACTGAACTTCTGATTTTCTAGGTTATGTCCAAATTTACCAGGCAGCATCTTAATTTTAAATTTTAAAACCTTTCGATATAGATATAATCAAATTTCTAACATTTTTTTAAAAAAAAAAAATTCTCTGTCTCTCTCTTCGTGAGGAGCACTACTACTATGGGAGAAAGCCATTGTACTTTTGGTGTGCTCTCAAACAAACTCGCCCCCTCTGACAAAAAGAAGAAGAAGAAGAAGAAGTTCACCGCCTCTTACTTAACCCACCACCCCCAACAAGAAGAAACTCACCTTCAGTCAAAGGGCATGTGATTTTCTTTTTTCTTTTTTTTTGTTGGCTTTTATCAGCTACATTGTTATTTGTTGAATTTCACGTCTACTGTATTCTGTCCAAAAGTCAAGAAAGAAATTGACGCATACCCAAAAATTTGGGACACTTTTGTTTTGTAAAAGTATTATAGGAGAAAATAAATATATTAAATTCACAAAACGAATATTCAAAACATCGAAAAAAATACTACACAAACACCAATACCTTTAATATAAACTCTAACAACTTTTTATATAAATTCTAATACATTTTCAACAAAAAAATCTAACAAATCTTTTCTATCTATACTTTTTTACCAAATTTCAATAATTTTTTATTAAAAAATTACATCAAATTATCTCTCTTTATATTTTTTTAAAAATTTTAATAAAAATTAAATATTTTTTTAAAATTTTCACCAATTTTTACATAAAAACCTATAGATAAATATTCACAATTCTATTAAAAAGTATAAAAATCTTACAATTTTTTATAAAACGAACGTACCAGTTAAATAGTGCTTTCTTTAAATTTTTTTTAATTGAAAGAAGTCCACAATTTTCGATAGATTTTAAACAGTGTTTTATTTTAATTAAAAGAAGTCCTCAATTTTCAATATATATTTTAATTGAAAGAAGTCCACAATTTTCGATATAAAACCCTTAATGGTGTTTGTTAGTCAAAATTTTTGGTAATTTTAATCTAATATGATAATTACAAAATATTATTTTTTGATAATAATTCTCCCCTCATCAAATCATCCATTTTCACTATAATAAATATAAAAAATGAAAAAAAAATACATTTTTCACCCACGAACTACCATAGGTTTTGCACTCTAAACTACTAATTTTGACACATTGCACCCTCTAACTACCAATTTTTGACACTTTGCACCGTTTTATCAAATTTTCAGACTAAAATGACGATAATGCCCTTGACCCATTTTGCATATATTGAAAATATTGTTGTCAATTCATTAATTTTTCAAGGGTATTATTGTCAAATGGAGGATGCAAAGTATTTAATATTAATAGTTAGAGGGTGTAATGTGTCAAAGTGGGTAGTTTAGGGTGCAAGATGTTTAACATTGATAGTTTGAGGGTGCAATGTCTTAAAGATGGTAGTTTGAGGTGCAATATGTTACTACCTTGGTAGTTTGTAGGTGAAAAATATATTTTTTCCATAAAAAATTTATTTAAATCATCTCTCTTTATTTTTTCACTAATTCCAACACCCTAAATTTTAAATCATACTAAAATTTTAACACTCAAACATCAATTTCCTGAGCTCTTATTTTTTTTGTTAAGAATTTTTAGGATTCTTCAACTTTTAAATGTGAAAAAATTATAAATAATTTTCAAGTCATAATTTTCAAAACTGATAATAAAGACTTTCATCAGTCCACATTTTATTTGTTTTAGAGTTGCATTGGGGGCGTCTGAAAGTGTAGGGGACAACAAATTGTCTTTGTCAACGTAAATGGTTGTATGTGGAATTTTCTTTGGAGTGGAAATTGTAATGGCCGGATCCAGACGGGTGTGGCCGTCCGAGAGATTTGAAAGATTAGGAGAGATATTGTTTTGAAAAATAATTCTGTTCACTCTTATCTTCAAGCTTGCATTTGATTGCAGCGAGAGTTTTGAATTCAATGTTCCAACAATGGGGACTCAAGGCGCCGTCGGGTAAATGGAATATAAGCGGGAAATTGTGCAGTGGACAGGCCCTTGCCTCGAACACCATCGAGACTTTAGGCAACCCTTTTATAAAGTGCGATTGTTCTGACAAAAATCAATCAACTTGTCACATTACCGAACTGTATGCGTATTTTTTTCTTGTTGTTTTTTGTTTTTTTTTTTTGGGTGACTACCATCACCTTTGTGTAAACACTGTGGAGAACTTGGGTGATGTTAGTTGCTGATCTTTGAGCAGCCATTTATTAGCACCTTAAATTATGACATAGAATTTTATCCTTCCACAAAACTGATATTGTATGTGAGCAATTTCAGTATAGAATTGAACCACAATCCTTATGACAGTCCACTGCTTGGCTCCTAATATCCTCCCAGTAGTTCAATTGAATCATTTTAAATTGACAAAAATAGGGGTAACGGATGAAACAAACCTACACTTCAAAATATCCCGAACATCTTTAATATGTGAGTCTTCTTTTTCATGATTGCTTGTTTATTGTGGATTTTCGTTGCAGGAGGGTTTACGCAATGGATGTTAAAGGTGTAATCCCAGAAGACCTATGGACTTTAACTTTCCTCACCAATCTGTATGGTTTCTTCTCTGCATGTTTGTTTACTTCAGTTTGGGATAACTAATGGTTACCTTCTTTCTCGTGCAAGCTAGGATAGACTTGAAATAGAGGTGAAAGATATAGACTAGCAGAAATTTATTCTAGATGTGGTGTTCTTTTCTACAATGGTCCATTTGCACTATATATTGTCTAAATAAGCTAAACTATTCTGTTGCTTATAGGAATTTGGCCCGAAATTACTTGACTGGTAACCTGTCTTCATCAATTGGCAATCTAACTCGCATGCAACGCCTGTGAGCACTCTGTAAATTTTTATTTGAAGCCGCTAGGACATAGTATATCTCATATTGATTAACCTTTCCGTTCATTTGAACTTTAATAAACAGGGAAATTGGCCATAACTCGCTATCCGGGGAGCTTCCAAAGGAACTTGGAAATCTTACGGATTTAAGATTTCTGTAAGTAATTTTCATTGTGACTTTGTTGGTCATCTTTGTCAGCTTGTTGTTTCTAATTTGTTTACAGACAAGGAAGGTCTTCCTGAAATCCAGCCTTTTCTTCTCGCTGCCTTTTTCTTTTGATGGAAATAGGTTTAACAAAGTGTGTAGAAATCCCGAAGATTGTAGAAATCACAAGGATTGTGGTGTAATTAGGATTAGTGATTGAGGAAATATTCAGTGCATCGCATTTAGACAAATTTAGGAGATTGTTTCCTTATTTGTGTTTCGCTATTGTTTTATAAATAGGAGCATATATCATGTACAACAATTCATTCGACGAAATATAGAAATATTTTTTCCTATTTTCATGGTATCAAAGCTAGGTTGCACTAGCTATCAATGACGGAAGCCACCCGATAGCGAAGGATTGGTCACGACTACAATGCCTACTTGGGAAACACCAGCGGTGTCCACCATGGGCTCCAATGGTCTTGAAAATTCTTCCTTCCAACTCACAATGGAGAAACTCAACGGGAAAAACTTTCGAGAATGGGCTCAGTTGATCAAACTTGTCCTCAATGGCCAGGGAAAGCTTGGGTATCTTACTGGCGAGACGAAATAGCAACCCTCTACTGATGCTGCTTCTTCGGTGAAATGGCGGTCGGAGAATTCAATGGTTATCGCTTGGATGGTAAATTCCATGATATCCTCCATCGGGAAGATGTACCTGTTCTTACCGAAGGCAAAGGATGTTTGGGATGCCGTTGGTGCGAGACTACTCAGATCGTGAAACTCCTCCATGGGAGAGGTCTTTGATTCAAAACCGCTCTCCCCCAGTTAGTTATTTTAATGTTCCAGGATTTCAGCAATCAGGACTGAATACTTTCCATCAACAGGGTGACAAGTTGCAGAATAGTGCTTCTCAGAGAACCATTCCGCAGTTTCAGGAAGACGGAAACAAGTGGTTAGATCGTAGCCCTCTACAAAAGCCACTTGCTGAAGGCAGTCATATTTATGTAAATGTTCCGAAGTCTGCAGGGGTAGAAACAAACACCAAGAACATTTCAGGTTCTGTGGGCCATCAACAGAATATATCTTCATATGATAGTGGTGGCCAGCCATACAATAGATCAAATGGTTGGAACTTCACTGAATCTTTGACATCTGATAGTGGGGTTACTTTGAAACATCAAGAGAAAGAAAAATCATCTCAATTGACTCAGAATAGGGATCATAATGGAGCCACACAAGGGGAAGTTGGTCGTGGTACTGGTATGTGGAGGACTGCTTCTGTTCCTAATTCATCTGTTGAATTGGAACACACCAAATCTGGTATAGGTAGCTTGCAGGTCTATAGGGAAGATTCAAATTCAAATAGTACTTTGGCAATATCAAATTCAAGCACTCCAAGGGTCATCCAGGAAAGGTGCCAGCAGCTTCAAAACAGTAATAATATTGATCTCTGGAAAGATGTTCAATCTTTGGGGAACTCCAAAGGGAATGATGCTCTGGGGAAATACCAGCATCATCTTGATGAGAGCCGCCAATTGTTGGACTTATCAGGGAATAATGGCTTGAACAAGGGAGAAGTTGAAATACATGAAGCAGAGAACTCGAGTAAGAAAGAGAACTCGAGTGACAGTTTTCGCTCAAACATGTCTCCCCATGCTTCCACTGGTGGTTTGAGAGAGAATGTTTGGTTAGATGCTAGTGACTTGCGTACTTCAACTGGGGGCAAACACAAGTTTTCTAGCCCAGCCAATCGAAAACTTGGAACTCGTAGATTTCAGTATCATCCGATGGGGGATGTAGATGTTGTGGAGCCTTCTTCTGGCCCAAGACATAATGCACATTCGCAGGCCACAGGACAGCATGTTTCTCAAGGATTAAGAGGTCATGATCAGGTGTATGTTGGCCAGTCAAGGTTTGCTGGTCACACTGACAGAAATTCTATGGAATTAGAGAAGGTAATTGACCATTTGGCTTTACGTATTGGTGAAAGATGGCAATACTCTTTCTGCGTTTTCTCTTTTCTTCTGCCCTCTTGACAAGTTCAGCATTTCAAAATACTTGGAAGGAAAAAAAAAAATTGCCTTGACACCATTTTATCTGAAATTTTACAGGGCCGTTCGCCTGTTTTTCAGGGTGACACCAAAGGCTTAGAGGGTTTACACTCCAAAAGCATGCTTCCAGGTTATGCACCTAATACGTCTGCCCACTTTGACAAAGCTGTGGGTAATTATGCCCCCAACAAGACAGCTACATCAAGGTAGTTGAATATGTGAGATTAGCTGCTCATCTTTAGCTTTGGTACTCTATTCATTTATTTCTTTTAGATTATCGAGTGATTTTCTTCGGTACGTATTATCCATTAAATTGATGTCTAGCTTGTTTCGTTGGAGGTGGTGATAATGTTTGGATATTTTGCTTGTTTCCAATAGATGTCCAGTAATATGTCTAAGGTTATAGGTTCTCTTTCTGCTTTTCTCGCTGTTATGTCATAAGTCACTGATGACTGAGTTGGGATTATATCTTTTTTGGTTAATTTACACAGTCAAAATATGCTTGAGCTTCTTCACAAGGTGGATCAATCAAATGAATATGGCACCGGAAGACACATTAGCTCTTCTGACCTCTGTCTTTCTTCTGAGATGCCTGAAACTGAAACTTCTGATGGATCTGGTGGTCACCTTCAGCGAAATCAGTCTTCCGCTACCCAAGGTTTTGGTTTACAGTTGGCGCCTCCCTCTCAACGGTTGCCAATTCCTGACCGTGCCTTATCTTCCCAGAGCTCCTCACAAACAGTCCTTGGCTCATCTCTAGCTTCTGGGTCTGTGGATAAGGGTAATACATGGCTGGCTTCCACCACCACTGCTCAGTCTTTGGCCTCTTCTCATGAATCATCACAAGGTGAATTCCAGAATAATATTTCTAGTAGTTTAGGACAAACAAGCAATAAACCATTGCAGTACAATGCCCCAGGAAAATTTTCTGCAACTTTTACCTCTGGCTCTCCTTTCTCAAGAAGTAATCTTTATGGTCAGCAAATGACTGTTGCAAGTGGACAGTCAAATCAATCTGTAAATGTAGCTTTCGATATGCTTGCTTCCCAATCAAGACAGATAGATCAATCTGGTGAGAGACCTCAAACCGGTCAATCTGTACTGGCATCCACACCAGATATGTCAACAAGTCCTCCAAATAATGTTGCTTGTTCTGCAGAGATGTCCAAGCTGAATAGTACAGGCCAAATCTATTCAAGAGATCCAGCCCAACAAATCCCATCTTCGGAGGCCATGGCTACCTCTCTGCATTCTGTCACATCGGCCCCTGCCTTCTCAAAAGTACCTAATTTCTGGAACAGTGTTTCAAGCCCTCAACGTTTATTGGGTGCCCAGCCATCCAAGGCTCCATCCGATTTGTTTAATTCCCATGTACAATCAGAGAACAGTTCTGGGCCTCTGAAGCTCGATAATCATGATGTCCAGAAACGAGGGAGTGATCAGTCTCGATTTGGTGTAATTTCTATGAATTCACAAAGCATTGCTGGGAAAGAGCAACCTTTGAAAGGAATCCCTGGACAGCAAGCTTCAGTTGAGACCACTGGCCCTGTCGAAAATACGTTTAGCGTTTCACCGGGTAGAGAATCTGTTGCAAAGCGCCTTTCCAATTCAACTCATTCAAGTGCTGCTGCTACCCAAAGAGACATTGAAGCTTTTGGCCGTTCTTTAAGACCAAATAATCCCATGAATTCAAGTTACTCCTTACTGGATCAAGTACAAGCCATGAAAAGCACTGAGCTTGATCCAAGTAATCGAAGTGTTAAGAGATTTAAAGGTCCAGATTCTGGTATGGATGTACAGCATGTAGCTCCGAAAGGAGGACAGCACCTACCATATGGATACACAGCTATGGTAAGAGATGCATCAGTCGATCAGAGTCCAGGTCCATCTGGAGATTCTAAGATGCTAAGCTTTTCAGTTAAGCAAGGGGAAAGTCGAGATAGAAATGCATCCTCTCAGGATATGCTTGCATTTGGTCAGGACAATTCTCATAGTTTGCCAAGTAGTAATAATGCAACTGCTGTTCGGGCTGAGCATTCTCAAATTAGTCCCCAGATGGCACCATCCTGGTTTGACCAGTATGGAACCTTTAAAAATGGGCAAATGTTACCGACATATGATGGGTGGAAAGGCGCCTCTGCCAAGGTTTTGGAACAGCCTTTCATTGTAGGGAAGCCATCTGACTGTTTTCTTGCTAGTAATTCAAAGGAGCAAGTTAATGCTGCTGCTGATGCTTCTCATCTCGGAAATGTCCTGCAAAGTTCTTATTCTACAGTAGTAGCAAATGAACAGTTGTCATCCCCTCATTTATTGCCTCCTGACGTCATGGATCAAAGTCTTGTTGTTGTGAGACCAAAGAAGCGTAAAAGTGCTACATCAGGACTTATACCATGGCATAAAGAATTGACAGAGGGGTCCCAGAGGCTTCAGAATATCAGGTAGTTGTCATATCATTGATATATAAGATTTCTGTATAAATATCTATTGAGTTATGAATCTCTGTCAATTGTTAGTATTTTGGTTGTTGACATTCTGAACTTTAGTCTTTGTGGAAATTTGTTGTGTAATGTTCTTTGTTGACATGCATACTGGTGTTTTCTTCCCCCTCTCCCCTTATTGCTTTGTTTGATTTGATTTGATTTTTTTTTTAACACGAGAAAAGTTCTACCTTTTACAGTGTGGCAGAATTAGTATGGGCCCAAGCAGCAAACAGACTGATTGAAAAGGTTTGTGAAGCAAACTGCAGTCTGATATTATGTTTCTCCTGTATATTCATACTTATTTCGGAGTGTAATTGCCTTTTATTTTATGACAGGTGGAAGATGAAGCTGAAATTTTTGAAGATGGACCACTGATGCTTAGACCGAAAAGGAGGCTCATTTTGACAACACAGCTTACGCAGCAACTGCTTTGCCCTCCTCCAGCAGCAGTTCTCTCTGCAGATTCCAGCTCACACTATGAGAGTGTAGCTTACTTTATGGCTAGATCAGCATTAGGAGATGCATGCAGTGCTATCTCTTGTGCTGGAAGTGATGCCGTCATGCCTCCTGACGGCAGAAACCTGTAAGAATTGCTTTAGAAGTCACTTAAGTTTATGTGCCAATGATGGATGATATTTATGTTTTATTATTTTATTCTCCACATACTAATGCTAAGTTTTTCCAAATTGTGCTTTAGCCTGTCTGAGAAGCTTAGAACCTTTGGACGAGTTGATGATCATTACTCAAAAGTCATGGAAGACTTTATTGGCAAGGCGAGGAAGCTTGAAAATGATCTGTTGAGGTAACTTTACTGTCTGTGGTTTTTCCGGCCTGTGTTTATGTATATTTCTGTTACCTTTCCTCATTTGTGTTGAATCTTTTTATGAAACAATGTCTGTTACAAGATTTCTTTATCCATAGAGTTAAGAATTCCTGCATCTATGCTTGTGAGAAATAATATTTCCCTTAAAGAAACAACAAATTAGTTCACCTTGCAGCATCGAGCAGTTTGAAAGAAAGTTCTGTTTATTATCCTCCGTTGAACTTTGACATTCCAAAATAGAATGTCAATCATTTGGAACCAGAAGAGAATGCTTTTGCTCTTATGTTGTTAAGCCTAGCGACATTCACGACATAGGTGTAACTGAGGAGGTTGTTCAGCTGGCTGAACAGAGTTGAGGAAAATTATGCATGTACAATGAAATGCCTCCCAAGGAAATAATGTAATGGTCATAACAGCTATTAGAAGGAGAACAACAAAATTTCCTAAAAATGTTGGATCGTGTATAATTAATTTTGTGGTGTCATTGAGAGAATACAAGCTATTACTTTTATGCTCCTGGTAAATGAATTATATTTGTTGAAACGAAAAAAGCTGCAAGTTACAGCATCCGAAGAACAAACGTGTGTTACCTATGCACAGTGCGAGAATAGGCCACAAGGTATCTATGTATCAAGATAAATAAGGTAAGGACTAACCAAGACAAAATTATATCACTACATATGCACCAGAATAATAAACAGTTAACATTCAGTAAGATTCATAGGATACGGTTGAGTGCCTTTCATTATTGCAGGATTTAGAAACAAAAAGGAAGAAGAGGGGGAGAGAAGGAGGAAAGGGTGGGGGGGGGGGGTTTGCATGACAGCAGATTGTGGGATGTATTCATTACGTTGGGATTTTGCATGTGGATAATACAGTACTTTCGTTGATTTTTCCTTCGTCATTCTTTACCTGGTGTTGCTGTTCTTATGATGTCAGTTGGTGTATTTCTTTGCTTCATGGTATAGCTGGTGGATCTCTCGCATGATATCATATTCTCTAATGCTTCCTCTTGATGATGCAGACTGGACGGTAGAGCCTCAATATTAGACTTAAGAGTGGAATGTCAGGATCTAGAGAAGTTTTCTGTCATCAATCGTTTTGCCAAGTTCCATGGCCGGGGGCAAGTTGATGGGGCTGACACCTCTTCCTCTGAGACAACTGCAAATGCCCAAAAATCCTACCCCCAGAAATATGTTACTGCACTTCCAATGCCTAGGAATCTGCCAGACAGGGTACAATGTCTTTCACTTTGATCATTAATTAATTGATTTTTTCCTCTTTCTCGGTCAATTGTCTCGACATCCCTCGCCGTCTCTGGTCCATTTTCTTTTGACTTATATAGTGGAGCTTGCTTCAACACAATAGAACCACAGGAGTGGGACTGTAGGAGAAGATGGATAGTAGGCTGTCTCCTTAAAAAATCTGATGGAGGCTGTTAGATCACCACAATCTAGGCCATTGGTGATGTTCTTGAAATGTATAAGTTGGTCCCTGGATGCTTTGATAGTCAAAAAAGGAACTGCATTACTGCAACACCCCGTCATTTTTCAGTACCTGGGGAGGAAAGAGGCAGTCTGGTTGTTCCGCAGCTATAATTGCAGATAATAATGGGAATTGTTCCTAAGCTTTCCGCAGCTATTTAGAAACTGGGTTTTGTCTCTTTAAGGGAAAAAGGAGAAAGGGAGGAGGTGGGCAGGGATTTCCAATTTTACTGCAAAAATTAGGCAGTTAGACTGTTAGATATAATATATAGGGATTTAATCTGAGCTGTTCATACTGCGACTGAAAAATTGAGTACTTTTTGTTATAAATTTAGCTGAAATGTAAAAAGTGGCGGCCAAATTATCCCAATTATTTATGAAAAAAAAAAATTGCAATTTCTTAGTTGTCTTTTTATACCTCCTTATAATTTAAGGTGCCCTATTGTATTGGTTGTGCCTTAATTCGTTGAAGTTTAAGAGGCAAGGTGTAGAAAAAAATGCTTGCCTAGTAGATAGATACCTGGGAACTCAATGTGAAGCTATATATGCCCGATCTATCTCTATTAACAGATTCGTTACAAGACCTAATTTCTTAAACTGAAGAATGAAGATCCACTCAAATCTATATGCAAAAGCTTCAAAATATGGTTTAGGCAATTTTTCGTTCAACAGGAATCAGTGAATGGGAAGGAAACAACCCAATGCGATTTGAAACTCTGTTTCCCCAAGAGCAAATGCGTTGCCATAATTGATGAACATTAGGGTGCCGTTATTGCTTGCCTCTGTACGTAACGTGTCACCGAATTTTCAGATATTAAGAGTTAAGTACGGCACACCCACCTAATGAGTTTGCGGGAAATTTGGATTCTACTATTGTTGCTCAAGTGGAACTGATGCTTTATGCGTCCCCAGTGGAATCATGTGTACTTTTTGTACCGCATCATAACCAAAAATTTTAGCCATAATAAAATAATTACATAAAATTATTTCTTTTTATTTTTTCATCAATTTTAATATATTAAAATATAAAAAAATTATTTAAATCATCTCCCTTTTCATTTTTTTCACTGACTCCAACATCCAAAATTTTACAAATGAACACCATTTTAACATTGCCACTCAAAACGACAGCCGTGCTCCAAGTTTCCTTCTTCCCTTCACTCTGCTAAATCCCCATGCCTCTCCTTTCCTTCTATTCTAAGATGGGTAACTCCAAGCTCGAATAAGCACCAACTATGTCCATAAGCTCGTGGTACCAGATAAATTAAACAAACTTGTTAAAGCAGATGTTAATTCGGTAAATTTATTGTAGACAATGCACAGAAGAAAGGCTGCGCTATTGGTACCATTAAACTAATGAATGATGATAACCATATTCGTGCATTATGATTGATAAAATAAACACGATTGTCAAAAATAACCTCCAAAAGCATATGGCCAAGAAAAAAAAGCTCCTCCAAAAGCATATACGTTGCTGTGCACAACTCCACCAAAAGAAGAATGTTTTAACAGTATATATCCCGTGGGAGGAGGAAACCAAAGGCAACTGTTTGATCCTCATTAGTACCGGTTCCAATTGAAAGCATGCCTGGTTTTAATAGCAACCAAGCTTGCACTGGGATTGAATCAGCAACACATTGCTGGTGGAAAGATCATCAACAACATGGAGTCAACTCTATGGTTAGACAATTCTTCCTTTTCTTGTGCTTTGGCAAAAACCAATCTCCCATGTACAGCAATAAGCAAGAGGTGCAACAGCATTTGCATCCTCCACGTCTACAAAAGCTGCTCCAAACAGACATATTCTTCACGGTCTAAGAAAGTGTGATAAGCTAGGTCAAATGATTATTTTGCCAGGAGAGTAGCTTATGTGAGGCTGACGTGCATTTCCTCCCCTACCACAGCAAATATTTCATCTACCCTGTAAAGAAAACAAAAACGATGGGAACTTTGTGGTAAATGACTCTCTTTGTTCAAGAAAAGATAGCTTAACGCCGTATTTAGCTTTAAATGGTTTGATATGGTTTTATGACCAGGCTTCATTGTTGGAGCAGAAGTGGCACTGCTGCTGCTTCTGCTCTATCTTGCCTGTGCTGACTCCTCGTGGGGCGATAGGCACCCCAAAGTCACACATTTTAGGAAGAGCCTTCCTTGCTCCTGTTGCTTTATGATGCAGCAACTCTCCTTGACAAATGACATTTAACTTTGCACTTTCACATATTTAAAGCAAACCAAGGGTATGGCATTTAAAATTTGCAATCCAAGAGTTCCAATGTTTGTTGCCCATGCAGGGTGGAGGAACTTCAAAAAATAACAAAAGAGAACCAATTTTATTTTTTTAATTCTTTTTTGGGAGAGCTGGGGGGCCATGGCCCCTGCTGGGACCCCCTACCTCCATCCCTGTCCACTGACCTGATCAATGATTTCTTTTCATGACAAAAGAAAAGCATATAAAAATGAGTTTGAGATCTTTCGTTCCAACTTTTACCTATGAGTATTTATATTGACCGCTGCAAGCCATGTTGTTAGATATACCTGCAATACAGCAAAGAGGAATTGAAGTGTTCAGACATATTCCTAAAAAGGAGAAAGAGCTAACTAAGAAGCACACATCATTAAAGGAATGTCTGAATCTAAAGACTAAAAACCTAGGAGGCCAGCACTGCTAATTTTTTTTCTAAAAGTGTCCATGACAATATAAGATCTGGAAAATAATCATTTACTATGGCCTATGTTCGAGATATTATTCAGGACCAATGACTTTGAAAAAGTGTCAAAAATTGCAATATTCTGGGTGCATTCTTAACTTGATATGTATATGATCTTCCATTTTTATTCTCGATTACTAGATACATGCATTATGAATGGAAGATGAGTTGTTAGGTAATGTTAAAGAATTGATGCTGCACCAAGAGAATTTCTGACTAACATATCTCAGACTGATTTGAGAGCAAAATGGACTACATAAAATACCATACATGATCCTTATGTTGACTACACATGAATATGTAGAAGATTTGAACCCCATACTTAACCAACCTTGCTCCACTGCGTAGAGCTGAGCTCCATATGTGCTATCACACGGCCTTTTTTTCCACACATGTATTAAGATGACCAATTGCGTGTCTTCAAATTATTGACTATACACAATGATCAATCTAGTACCTGCAAAACCTCTTGGTTTGGCTGGTTGTTACACCGTACAGAAGGTATATCAGCTTTTGAATCAATAGATTTTGGCAGGATTGGCTCACAATGTTCTTCAAAGAACAAGTTACACGTACTCAAATGATCAGATTCTCCTTGATAAAGCTGATCTGTCCAATGCAACTGACTCACTTGCTGAGCTTCACAACTAATCGATAGAAACTCCAGTAACAGTAACCGCTGCCAGAGCACAAAATAGCACTCATGGATCACGACAAAGTGGTCAAGAAAAAGTTCAAATTAAAGCAAGACTCTCCTAGTAGCCAAAGAAAAGTGCATTTCACCTTCAAATTTAGTTCCATAATAAACATTTGAACAAGCTCGTCTGCCAATTTCTCTGAGATTGTTTAAGTACAAAAGACATCACAGGAAATGAAACTAATAAGTATGCTGACAGATTCAAACTTAACAACAGAACTTAGCACCAATGCCAAAGCTTACCTCATGGACTTGACATTGTTATCCTTTACTTGATAAAAAAGGTAAAATAAGTTTATAGAAAACATTTAGGAGACACACCAGACATAGACCACAGAATACCAGGAAAGGCAGGGGAAAGAAATACAATCAAAGGAAAAAAATCAGTAATGTGAAGAAGGAAAAGATATGGATAACGAGTAGCATCTGTGTCCACCATCCACAAGTAAAATAGATAACAGTAAAAATCCCTTCAGCTCCAATAAGCCCCACTGCACACCATCAAATATCCAGCAACTGCTGACCAGATTTCATTGACTTGACATTGTTGCTTTCTTTCTCTATCAATTAACTAGAACATTCTGCTGTCAATTATCTCTATGATTTAGGGGAAACAACGGTTTCATAGTTGACATACAATTTCATCATGAAACACAGACATGGCAGGGGATGGCTAAATTTTTCAAACTGGTTTGTGTCAAACTTCCATGCAAAAGTCATCCACCAGAACAACTAATTACCAAGAAAATTTACAAGATTACTCAGAGATATTCCATTCCATCCTGTCGAAGCTTCTTTGGAATTACTACGTACTTGCATAACAGCAAGCCAATTGGCATGGACACAAACATTGACTAATACGAAAAGCACAAGATATAGTCAAAATAATTGAAAACATATACCATGAGAGGCGATTGACAAAAATGTAAAGACTGAGATTCCACCACCATCTCCAGTGTCACTCTGATCTTCAGAAGAACAAGAAAATTGTACGAGGGTACTATTGCTTGTCCCTTTTTGGAAACATCTCATGCATCTGCTAACGTTCACCATTTGAGTTACAGCAGCCACCTGCAGATGGCTAAATAAAACATAGAGTACATATCCAAAGAACTCTATACATCACTCAAAAACATGCAGATAATAATTTTGACATTTCCAGAAATATCTCTTGGCACACTGACTTGGGTAGGAATAAATAGCACATGCACCCTATTAGTCTTTACTAACTTTTCATATATCCTCCAGAGAAAATATTTTGTCCAGTCAAATAAAACGATTATAGAAACACCAAATTATAGATTTTGTGCTTATAATACAGACAGAATGAAAAAAGAAGAAGAATCAACCATACTGTCAGGTTTCAGAATAGAGTGGAAATATTAGCTTTGCATTAGGTGGCAAACATGATCAACGCCAAACTTTTGAATTATAGTTTGGATTTTTTTCAAAATTTTGACCACACAAGAAAATCCCACTCAAAACATATCTCTAGATAGTAGTTTCTAAGGAAACCATTGAATTCTCTCATGAAAAAGGATAAGATATTTTCTTAGATGGACAAATATGATATTTTGGAACAAACATGGTACACTTTTGGTTTATGTCATGGCAAAGATGATTTGACAATACCAAATATCTACATAACTGTAGCAGCATGGCTGCAACTTATCTGAAATGAAAAAAAAATGCAGTGCAAAAATTGGAAATACCAACATCCTGTTAGAAGAGACACAAATCAATTTTGGCAGAAATTAATAAAATCCGGTAAGCGTACACACCATGTCTTTGTATGATGCCAGAAGATTGCTCCGATAAATTTCCTGAAAAAAAAAAAATCAGTAAGAATCGCCAGAGAAACAAAAACCAGAGTGGATGTACCATCAACAATATTAAGTTCACATATATAGGAGACCCTTGTCTGCATGATAGTCTAAACCTCCTCTAATGATTTTAAAAAACTAAAGCACATTTTTGAATTGATCTTGTTCAACTATTTAAAAGACCAGAAAGATTAAATCAATTACAGCAAATCTGCTGAAACCATGCAGAAAGATCATTCTCGCATGGTTGATGTTCAAAGTAGGACATATCTGCGATGCATAGTAACCTAGATAAGATTCCAAGCCAATTCCAAGAAAATGTGACATGATAGTAAAATAACATATGCACAACAAAAGAGCTGTGCAAGGTTGATGTGATGAAGTGGGAGTTAAGCTCCCAAGGTGTGGCATATTATTGCCATTTGATCTTAATAAAAAATGATGAGGTAATTCGATTTCAATGCTTGCATAATTGTTTATTGCTCTTTATCATCTGAGTTTTCCTTTTTGGGGGGTTTGGGGGGAGGGGGGGGGGGGGGGGGGGGGTGGAGAGAGAACGGTCCGCAACAAGTTCATGGATACATTTCCCTTGGCATATATCACAAGTTTTGAGAATACCACCCTAATTCGCTAATTTTCCATCTGAACTCTGAGAAATTAAGCACTGGCTATGCTTTTACAAATATTTGCAAATCCCAAAATGAGATTAAGTTATGAGAGCAAAATGTCAAATTTTCACTAAATTTTCCTGAAATGCAACTAAAAAGATTATCTTCAGGCAAGAAATCTGAAAAAATCTCAAGCACTACCACATGGGAAGCAATTAGCAATACGTGCAAGGAATAATTACCTGCTGCTTAAACAATTTCCGACAGGCTTTATTTCTTATATCAGGCATATCACCTAGAACACCCAGCTCCATCGAAGGAATGTATCTGAATCAATTATCAACAGATGGTGATCCTGAATTTTCAGGTACGTGCGAACTCACTAATATACAAACAAAAACTTCATTGAAGCCAGACTTCATATCAAAGTCAACCCACAGTAACGGAAAAGTAAAATCCAGTATCGTTCAAATAAAGCTTCATATCAAAATGGATGGTCCAAGGGGACTAAAAACTTGAAAGTTATCCTCTTTTCCTATTTTTTTTATCTCAGCAACCGAACGGAGGATGACATCCAAACCCCAACACTACCTTGGAAAATGATACAATAGGCCCACAACACAATAGGCAAAAGAAATCTCCGATGAAATTATAAACATAAGCCATACAGAATGAAAAAAGAAATGTCGAATACCTCTGAGAGAGATAGGCATTGACGAGAGAGTTAGCATGGGACTTTCCACTGGATGAAGAAGAAACCCACTGTTGCCTGAGAGAGGCCAGTTTTGACCACTGGTTTCGGAGGTTTCGCTGCGCGGCTGGCCTCCATAGCCTGTTCACTGATGTAGGCAGTGGTGAAGGGCTAGCGCTGGGGCTCGGTGGTGGTCTTGAAATAGAAGAAGAAGAAGAAGAACGAGAACAAGAAAGTGCTAGTGGGTCCGGGGTTTCCATTACTGGGGTTCCAGGTTGTTCCGCCATTGATGACGCCAAAGTCAGTACGCAGATTACGCGACCATGGGGTCGTTCTTGAAAATCATGATACAGCTGATTTCGAAAGGGATTCTACCCGTGCTACAAGTCGTTTTAGGTTAAATTAATTTAAAAATACTTGTGCTACAGGTCGCTGGACTAACACGTGTGTATACTTCCTTATCAAAGAAAAGTTTGGTTCCTATCTTGTAAATGGATACTCTCTCAATTTCCTATATTTCTAATTTAATGAAAGATAAATATATTAAACAAATTTTATATTATTTAATATTGTCCCATATATTTATTTTTATTTATTTTTTTAAAATTATACAGAAAGAAAAATTTGATGGATATATTTAAACTTATTTTACGGTATTTTTTCCAACCAAATAATTATCGGCTAATTAAGTTCACAAGATTTATATTTAAATACATAAAATTGATGCCACTGGCCACTACAGTTACCTCAAAAAACTAAAAAAAGGATATAGTAATAGAAAGTCACTTGGATCCGTTGCCGCTTTCAGTCGATAGTCGCGCAGAGAGAGAGATATCTCGAAAGGAATCGAGTACCGGAGAGAAAGCGAAAGATGTCATCGCACGGGAATGCAACATCGGCAAACGATCCCCGTCAGCCATTGGCGGCGAAGCCCTTCGTCCAACAGGCTGTTTCCCAGCAAGATCTGCCCGTCGATTACTCCGGTTTCATCGCCGTCATCTTCGGCGTCGTCGGTGTCATGTTCAGGGTTCGTATCCCGAATCATCATACACTTCCCCTCTCCCAATCACATCCATATATCAAAATGAAATCTTTTGTCCTTTCATTTCTATGATCTAATTGCGCGCTCGCGCATATATGTATATGTTTGTATTTCCATGTGTTCATAGGTACATATCTTGCTTTTTGCGTTGTGAACATCTGGGTGTTTTTGGTAATACGATAACGGTAAAGGAGGACCTCACAAAATGAATTCTTGTTGGTAATTTGAGTAATTTTTTGTTGGTGCAGTACAAGCTGTGCTCCTGGGTTGCTATTATATTCTGTGCACAATCGCTCGCTAACATGCGGAACTTCGAAAATGACCTCAAGCAGATCTCCATGGCAATGATGTATGTTTCCTCTTTCAATTAACACTATAGTATGCTGGTACTTATGCCGGCTTTTCACATACTATTTCGTTGAGGCATGAATTTATGCTTTGCAGTAGGTTGGTAAATAAGGTCATGGGCCATGGTCATAGTTATTAAAGCATCAGTTTTTAAGCGATGGAGTGCTGCGAGCTCCTCTTTGTCTGATAATACTAAGATTCTAGCACCCCTTTAGGTGAAATTAATGCCTAGGGATTGGTGAGTGTTGGGAGCTAGAAGCGAATTTTTTATCTCTTCCGCCGCCCTCCCTTGTCTAAACTAGTTTTCAAACTTTTTTGTCTTTGTCACGTAGAGGATTGGATTTTGTTTTCCTGGTTCATCTGAATTTCATCAATGACTGCAGAGATAAGGACCCTTAGGGTGTGTTTGTTTGTAAAATTTTGGGAGGTTAAAATTTTGGGTATTGGATTTGGTGAAAAAGTGAAGAAATAGATGATTTTTAATGTTTATTATAGTAAAAAGTAATGATTTGATGGGAGAGAGAAATTATATTGTAATTTTTTATTGTGTTAAAATTTTAAGAAGTGTAAAATTTTGGTGTGCAAACACACCCTTAATATAAGAACCCCTAACACTGTGCTTGATTAAGCATGTTGGAGATACTAGAAATTTGTGGTTTCTAGTTTGTCATTGGCTGGATCTGAGACATCTGGTTCCAAATAATTATTTTACCGATTGTGTTGGCCTAATTCTGAATTTTAGCAAAATTGAGACTGCACCAGGTGTGAGTTATACATTTTCAAGCTTGGTTAATTTACTGCGCACTTCTTTTTCTTTGGTGTGGGGTTTGATGGGGCGGGGTGACAGCATGTCTGCTCATCGTACAAGTGTAATCCCACAGGATATGGAGGAAGGGTGCCAAAAGATGTCACTGACATTTAGATGAAAGCCTCGGAAATGACTATTTCGGTCTAGGGATGAGTTGTGCAGCTTATAGAGTTGCCAAAAGACTCGAAACCCTTTCTTTTTCTTTTTTTTTTTTTTTTTCTTTTATGCAAGAAGAGAAGACCAAAAATATGCATGAATAGTCTACATCATCTCAACTTCTAGATATTTGAGATATACCCATATTCGAATAGAATAAAAACAAGCAGTCCATGCCATTCTCGTTGGAGGAACCCTCTTTTTTATTGTGTGCAAAATATTGGCCTATAATTGGAGAACAATATATTACTCACATTGGAGAAACGGAATAAGCTAAAGTATAGAGGATTCCAGTAGTCAAAAGTGTTTAGTGGAGCTTCACTCTCGGTTCAACTTGCATTGGAAAAGTGCACATTAGTGTTTGATGGTGATCTTCAAGTTCCTGAGAAGGATACTTGTTCCTTTTTTGGAAGACTTTTAACCTTCATTGTATTTGGTTTCCCCGCTATGATTCAATATGATGGTGTTATTGGTTTGCTTATTTTACTCTAATTTGTTAGAATTATGACGAGATTGATCGATCTGTTATTTTAATCTCATTAAAATTTCTGAACATCAGGTTTGCTATTATGGGATTAGTATCAAACTACTTCGGGCCTGCTCGACCAGCTACACGAAGTTAAGATTTCATGGTTTGATCAAGGCAAACTGTGATGGCAGTTTTGAAGAACCCTTTTTTTCTGACGCGGTTTCATGGTTGGTCTGGGGTTTACTGCTGTTGGGATTTGATGTACCGAATTTGGCACACCGAAATCTACTGATGATATTGATTTTCTTTTCTAGTCCTGCCTCTCCCTCTCTCACTCAGCAACGAACTGTCTTTTGTTATGGATTCGGCTGTTGTAATTTGTTATGGCACAGGCTGCGATGGTCTTGCTCAAATCAAGAGTATTGCAGTCCATAACTCTTCCATGTAAGCGTGGCGTTGGATAGGGCTTCGCCAATCAGAACTAATAACGCTAACAAATATGAATAGGGAGCAGGCTATAATTACCTACTTCATGTTCTAAATATCATTCATAACATATCGGGGAATGTTGGGTGATTCATTTTTTTTATGATGTTTTTTCTTTTTGAAGGGTGTATGTACAATCTAGTAATTTTGACGTTGCATTTGCAATTGCGTTTCAAAGATTACATCTTGCACCCCTCAAAATCAAAGTGTGGGTCGCAAATCCTATAATTATTGTTCCATGACCATCATATGTTTTGATAACAAGGACTCACCACTAGGAAAGAGAAGACTAACCACTAGGAAAGACTTCTCTTATGGATATCCTTAACTCGTTAAAAGGGGTAATGGTTAATCAAGAACTGGTTAAAAGAAAGTGGGTAATGGTTAATCAAGAACTCGCTTGCAAATAGTAGAATTCAAACTAATGTCTACCTCTAGATATGGTCTGTCTACTTAAGGTTCATCCTTTTAATCATTGAGCAAGCGCTTTTGGAGATATCATCATATAAACTTTTTGTCTTCATGTGTTCGCACAATGCAATTTGATTATTGACCTTCTTTTTCGAGTTTGTAGAACTGAGGCATAATAATCTAGGAAAAAAATTCGATCATAAGATTGTGTTTTAAGTTATTACAAGTACCGGTATGATTTAAAAAAACAAATCTAAGGATTAAAAATTAGCCACCTCATTTAATGAGATGGGACAAAGAGAGCTCAGCTTGACTTGACTAAGCCAATTTTGACTATTGAATTTGTTTTTTAAAATCTTGACCCCTCTTTATAACATCCTTGTAAAGAGAACAAAATGTATAGGAATCTTTTCCCTACCAATAAATGACACTTTTGTATGTCCCCATCGTTCATGCAAGAGACAAGGGTTTGAATTTTTGTTCAGATTTTTCTTAATTGAGAAACTTTGTTTCTAAGGGCACTGAAAAAGGTCGAGTTTGTAATTGTTTTAACCGGCTCGATATAGGAAGCAAGTTGCAAGATTTTCCGGTGGCAGCAGCTCATTGAAGTATGGGGTTGGAAAAACCAAGAGAAGTATGGGAAGTGGGCCGAGTGGTGAAAAATATAGGAAAACTCGTTTTCTAGGCAAGTCATTCTATGAACTCGACTCATTGGCCAGCAACTTAATTCCTGCGGTTAAACGAATCGGCCCATTACATGTGGCCCATCAGCTGGGGAGTCATGCTAGAAGCCTGGCTCAGATTATCAACATGTGGGCCGGTCAGTCGTTTACGTTGCCTTCGTGGCCTATAGATCTCCAGCCTGCTTTTAAGCAGAGTGTAACCAAATGTGGATCTCTGACACATAAAACATGACGGTTGTTCAAAGTGTCGTTGTCTTGCCCTAAAAGGTAGCATTAAAAATGGTCCCAGCCATGACATTATTCAAACCAGCCATGCACTACCAACACAAGCCATGATCACGATGAAACAGCTCGGCACAAAATGATGGGTGGCCATTTTTAGGATTTTCTTGAGAGAGAACAATGCCCATTGTGTTTGACTTTTTTAAAATTGTACAGTGTAATTTGAAAAAGAAATTACAAAAGATTTTAATATTAAAAGACAAGTTAAAATGAGAATGTAATTAGTGTTCTTAATATAACGGAGAGAAGATTGAAGTAATCTTTTTCATTGGAAAATTCATTATAATGGAGCTTTATTTCTTAATTATAATGGAGAGAAGATTGAGGTAATTTTTTTTGTAGGGAGTTTCATTTATTAATGGAGCTTTATTTGGTAAGGAAACTCTAAAATAGGTTGGATGCAGCTAGCATGTGTCATTTGCTATTTTGGTCGCAATGCCATGCATGCATGCACTGTACAACAGCTAGCAGATTTTCTCACTTATACCTAAATTGGCTACAAATTCTTTGTATCCATATTATTATTATTATACATAGCTATAAATTATTTTATATAGATGATTCGCACTTAATTCTTGAATTTAATTAGTCTGTTTTTGTAAATCAAACATGCATATATGCTTATAATGGTCTAAGGAAAATAATTTAATCTCCTATATATTTACTTATCAAAATCTTTTCATATATGTTTCTCATGATTTATATGTCTAAATCTATTAAAAGTCCCAGGAATTCACTTTCTCTGTCAAGTCACAATCTCTTTAGAAAAAAAAAAAAAAGGAAAAAAAATCGAAGATCTTTGCACACATTCACGATTTTTTCAAACAGGATCATAGCAAATTAAGAACATTGATAAGCATGTAAAGCCATGCCGAACATGTTGAAGAAATACTTGCAGCTAGCTAGCCATGCCGAAAATATATAAAAATCCTATTATTATTCATGAGATCTCTAGAAGTTCTTCCCGGCCTCAAACGCCTGATTGACTTGCCAATTGGGCGGTGCAACATTATCAGACTGCACCATCCTACCATCACTTGCGGTCACTTGGAAAGACAAGCTCTGCCCATCTAAGCGTGCGAAAGTTTGCCAATTTTGGCCCCAATTGCGCACCATTTGTATCCAATCAGTATTTGAACCTTTAATTTTCACATCAGTAACTTGGCCAACACCACCCACATTGTACACCAGCACAAGTAGCCAATACGGATTTCCCTTCAACTCGAACTTGATCCCACCTTGCTTGTAGCACATAACTCGCCGGTACGAAACCGGAACGATACCGGCTTTGTACTCTGCAATCTTTAGGAACATTGGCATGGAGAGGTCGAAATGTTTCTGTGGTGGGTTGCACCAAACTCCTTCGGTCTTGGTATAGTTTGGAGGACAGAAGTTGGTGGCTGTTACTCGGATAGTACCTGCCCCTTTCTTGCACCATGGTGAACCCGTGCATTTTATCTGATAGCAAGCCCCGCATGTAGCCCCATTGTCGAAAAGAGCAGTGCTTAACGCTGCTGTCTCCAAACCGTACCCTTGTTCGAGTAGGTTTCCATAACCACAAGCTCCCACTAAAACAAAAAAAAAAGAAGAAGCACGCAAACACAAAGATAAAGACAAAGATCTGAATTGACAGCATTTGTTTTGATTATCACGACAATTAATCTTACTTACTCATCGTTTCACCGCCACTCATATCGCCATAGAATGTCGCATGTGCATAGTCCCATCCATAAGCACCATTGCCGGCAACGACCAGAGCCAAAATGGTTGCCAAAGCTGCCACAGTTTGGCGGCGAGTCATCTTGTCAAAATGGGTTTCTTTAGCGAGAGACAGCAATATTTGGAGCTAATTAGTAATCACTTTTTGAGATTTATAGGCGTTAAGGTAAAAAAAAAAATGGTGGGGGATATATACGAGATCATGACGTTATGCTCTCTTTTGTTTTTTTGTCCATAGAAATTATGAATTAATATATAATAGTTGGTTTCATAATTAGTAATTAATGTTGGACAATTAGGGATTGGACGTTTCCTTATTTGGGAGAGGATGCCAGTTAAGTGCTTTAAAGTTACAATTAATGATGAAATAAAGGGCTAATTTTTTTAATTTATCTGGAGCATATGCCACAACTTCGTACCAAATGCACTGTACCGGCGACTAGCGGCTTCCGAGGGCCGGCCGCAAATTGATGCCAAATTTTGGTCCCAGAAAAATACAACCACCACCATTTTTGGAGGTTTCCCCCACTGTGTTCTCTAATTGTCTAATTTCTTCAGTTGGATTACGAGCATTGCGATTGGTTTCCTTTCCCCCTGTTGTACTCGTTCACGGTAAGAAGGTAGCTTAGTAGCGAGCCATCTCTACTTTTCAGAACAATATTTCGTGTGGCAGCAATTAAGCAATGGCTACCCCAAAATTATTTATATGTAGCTCGCAATAAATTTAAAAGCAAAAAAATAAATCCGTCCCTTGAAGATGAACCATCAAACAAGTATTAATAGAGAAGATCTTGATTCTAATAATCAGTACTCCTTTAGAGAAGATCTTGATTCTAATAATCAGTACTCCTTTAGAGAAGATCTTGATTCTAATAACTAAAAGCTGGTCTCGAAGTCCTTCCCCCTTTTCAATCTGCACAACACACATCGGCCTTGCTGCATGACAAAAATAATAAACATTGGTAATGTAAGAACCTATTTGGGCTGTGTCCAAAATTGTTGAGGCAACAAAATCTCAAGTTCTAATAAAAATCAATCTATTAATTACACTTTTTGACAATCTTCATGAATGTAATATAATTATAAAAAATCATATCAGTACTCATCTTATTATACTTTTTTTAGAAACTCCAATAAAGTTTGTGTCTAAAATTGTTGATGTTGAGACATCCTACAAAATTCTCAAGTTTTCATTGAATTTATCTTAAAGAATTTTTATTTTTTGAGATAAACAACAAATTTTTGAAAACTCTTACACATACACCAATAAAAATTAGTCTACTAACTACACTTTTTCGCAATCTCCAATACAATTAATTATAAAAAAAATTCTATCAACTCATGTTATACATATTTTCCACAATCTCGGCCAATACAAATTAATTATAAAAAATGGTATCAATTTATGTTATGCATTTTTTTTTTTTACAAACTATAATAAAAATTAATTTCCTACTAAACCAACTTCAAACTTTCTAGAAACTTTTTACAATAAGCCATAAAAGTCAAACGCTACAAATTCCCTCCTAGTTAGAAACTTAAAATACATATAAAAAAAAATCAACATGCTAATTAAACAACACCGATCGATCTTGCTTTTTACCTGGACGCTTTGTTCAGGGTCAGTTGACTCACTTCCTACAAGTAAGCGGTACTCCTCCATTGTCCAATGTGTTTTCCTAGGCTTCGAAGGCCTTCCTGAAAAATAAGTCATAAAATTCTTGACAGCAATTTCATTTCTATTTGCGTCATAAACGCGTTCTTCTTCCTTATTCGATCTCCAAAACCCTTCTTCACTTGCAATAACTCGATCAGCTGTTGCTTGTCTCATATTGTTGCTTTCTTCGTGGATAAAGAAATACCATTCCCTCTCTCCGTTCGAGAATGTTACTACAACCCATTAAGAAAAAAAGAAAAAGATCAGCGGATATTCGTACAGGGAAAAATAGAATGATATCCATAAATCTTCTGTAACCTAATGTATTATAAACAAAATTCACAGACAGCACAAAAGTGCCCACTCCAACAGAGCCGAAGCTATATTTACCCAAGAAAAACAAAACCCAATAGGCTCTCATTCGCACAGACGTACATATATATACATTACAGGTATTTTAATTATGGGTCATCCATATTTCTTGGAGTGTGCACTTTTGTACACGCTGGACCAATATCAAGTCTCGTGCTCCTATCCCTCCAAAGATCCTAAGCAGCTGCACCCAAAATATTAATAATCCCGAGACTCGGTAAAGGTTTCGCATTTGGCAAATAAGTGGGGTTGATTTATGCCAAAAGTGATAGCTCAATTGGTTTTGGCGCTTGCTTGGAACTAGGAAGGGACAAGAAGTTCTTAGATGAAAACCTTCCACGACCAAGATTCATTACATTTTGGTGGTTGTGATGACAGTCTAAACTCCCGATTATGTAGCCACGGTTCAATCTGAATATTCCATAGAGAGTAGGGAGCTCCTGAGGTAGTCACACTTTTTGCTTAGAAAAAATAAATAAATGGGGTTAGTCTATTAAGCTCTGTCGGATCCAGATATATAGGCCAGCAATCCAAAGAACCTAATTTGACACCGAGGATCTTTGCCATTGGAATCAGCTTCTGTTACCATTTTCATCTTCAGAGCTTTCTTCACATTGGGATCGATGTCAGCCACTGTCATGCTAGAGTATTACAATGCATGTACCACTGCCACCTCCGACTTTGATAATCCCGAGAGAGGCCCTACTTCCAGATCAAATATCTTCAACCTTCGCTCTTTGCACACTAACGCAATCCACTTCACAGTAACAGCAGCATAGATGGCGATATATATGCGCCTTTTTTCCCAACAGTGACCTGAACTTTTCAAGAAGGGGAGCGCGCTATTTGACCTCGTCAACAGAGGGAGCATAGAGGAGCGCATCAATTTTTTTGCGGATTCACTGCTGCCCACCGAGTATTAATGTATCCAGTACTCATAACCAAACTGATGCCATGTTTCAACACAATCTGGTGAGATGGATTCCCTGTCCCTCGACTTTTGATGAAGATCCATTTTTAGGCAGCAGTAAGATCATAGCTTCTCAGTAATTGCAGTCTTTTGTACGGATTCCTCCGCCTTCCTAGGTATATAGCTCAGTTACAAGGAGCGTCATTTGGTCCAATATTAAACTAGCTAGTAGCTATGAATATGAACTGTATGTGGGTCATGTTTGAAGGGGATAATTATCGAGTTCAGCTATTTCATAAGAGGACAAAATCACATATAGGAACAGTATGATCTCGTGTGTATGCTGCGTGTATAACATATATTTCTATATCAATGCCAAATAGAAAGAAACATATTTCCAGCAAGCCTTCGGCTCAATCGGTACCTCCTCCTTCGGGGAGGGTAGATCTGGCGTGGGGGTCGAATCACCTACTGTTCGGTCTTTCTCAAATTTGCTTACGAAGAAAAAAAAGAACAGAAAGAAACATGAAAAAGTACCTAAGCTCTTGGGAGGTTTACTGTAAAACTCCATTGTGTCAATGTCTCGGAAATTTTCAAGTCCTGGAACTGACCTGTCATGTGCTTTATGTTTCATAAAGTAGCCTACCAACTCTTTATCCGTCGGACGGAACCTATACCCAGGAGGTAATTGTCTGAGGACCCGGCCTGTTTCGATTGCCATGTATATAATCTCCGTCACGTAGATTACTGTCAAGTGTCAACCACCAAAATATATATACGCAGAGAAGCGAGAAACGCGGTGTAGAAAGATAAACTTTTATCCAGAAATATCCTCGAATCACGAAAGTCCGGGAAAGAAACAGAAGTGGAGGTGAGGTATATATATATCCTAGTGATCAGCCGGAAAGAAGTTCAGCTGTTTGTTGGAGACGGAGATGAAAGCGGATAGAGGTTTGGGTGAGTAAAAGGTTCCCAATATATCCTTCTTTTATATACAACTGATCTCATCGATCACGAGAAGGTCAGAAATGGAAGTATACTACTAGCACGTAGAGACAGAAAGATCCGACATTTTTGTTTCCTTTCCTTCGTTTTTTCCTTAAGATATGGATCAACAGTTACCTATTTTCTAGTAGGCTCGTGTCTTGCATGCAGTATAAGACTAACGGCGGATTCAGACGCCAAGGCCCAAGACTAGGGAGGAGTGAGGACTCCAATTTAAAATTTGCTTTAACAGTCGTATAAAATGAATGTTAAAGACTGCTATATTAATTTGTACAGAATTTTAGTTAATTAAAGCCATACGTGATCAATTCTATAAAATTTTAAAGAAGATTAATTTGCAGTTGATTCAAATCTACAAAATTATCCTTAAGATTAAATGGCAATTGATTCAAATTCTATAAAATTTCTTTATTTAAAGGAGATTAATTTGCAATTGATTCAAATCTATAAAATTATCCCTAAGAATATTGACAATTGATTTTAAAAACAAGAAGAATTTATATATAAACTAATATTTTGTAAAAGACAAATAATCCATAGAAGAAACAGGTTAATGAAAATTATGATAATGACATATATATCATCAATAATAGAATCTTTAGATTGATTTATTTTATTATTACTACTATTCTATCATTACTATTATATATTAGAACAAGCTATTTAGTCAATTGAAAATAGGTCTGAACAATTTACAATCTATGAAAATATTTTTTTATTTAATTTGAAAAAGTTAAAATCTGTGATGAGGACGACTTGAAAAGGCATGGTCTTTTACTTAAAATATTTTAAAACATGAAGATCATGATATTGATGGTTTATATTTGTTTTCATGAGAATTATAAGTGTTAAAAAAGATTTAAAGAAATGAGACTCATACTCCAACTGAAAATATTAAACTATACAAAAAGATTAGACTCTTTTTTAAATACAACTATTGCTTATAGAATATTATTGAAAATACATGTAACTGTTGTTTTTGCATAAATAAGTTTTTCAAAACTAAAACTAATAAAAAATCCTACTTAACATAGACTATAATGCAAGAACGATTAAATGAATTACCCATATTATCAATTGAAAATAATATGTTGACAAATCTATAATATAAAACTTTGATAAATAATTTTGCTTCTAAAAAAATTAGAAAAATAAGCTTTGACTAAATTTTATTAATATTTTATATTTAAATATATTGTTTTATAAATTATTATAAAAACCTCACTTTGAAATTTTACCTAATGCCCCAATTATCTAATTAGAGCCACCCCTTGATTAGATACTAGGAGATACAATTTTCTTTAGGGTTAAACAACTATTTTTTTCCCTTGGGTTGTTCACCTTTTCAAAAAAGTGATGATTAAATTTTTAAATGATTGCAGTTCTAGATTTTTTAGATTTATTATTTTGTTCCTTCCATGAACACTCCATCTAATAGCTTAACTTAAATTTTTAAATGATTGTAGTCCTAGATTTTTTAGATTTATCATTTTGTTCCTTCCATGAACGCTCCATCTAATAGCTTAACCGCACTATGTGTTGGATCCGGATCATCCGGTAGCTAACTTCGTGGATCTAGTGGCCATTTTGAAGTTAAAATATTAAAAACGGGTTCATTGGAGGATTCCTTTATCTTTCTTATCACGGGAGTATTGTCAGTGGCTGCAGAGATGTAATCTCACGTGCGGAGTGTTGTCAGTCGCTGCAGAGATGAAATCTCACGTGCCTGGCGAATGGAGGATATTTAGTGCTCAAGCTCAAGCAGCTCAACTGCTCATGAGTAATTACATTTCGAAATAGACATCCTAATTACCCATAATTGCATTTGAGTCCACTCCTCCAGGCTCCATGAGTCGTACAAGTGACATGGAATTTACGCTCAACGGCTCTACGAGTTATACGAAACGACAAACTTTAGGAAACCGTTTAAGTCAGCCACACGACACAAAACAATTGGGTAACGAGAGAAGCTACAAATTACCCAAACGAAAAAGAACACAGCTATGCTGAAAATGTAACGATTCACGTACAGATCTAACCATATTTGTTTTTGAATTTTAAAAGAACTAATCAAGATTGTTATTGAAACTTTTTAAATGGTTATAAAATTCAATTTAACTTAAATGATGTGTATGTACCTAAGTGGATATAGTTTTGTTGGAATTTGTAAAAAAAATTAAAATTTTGAGATGTGTCTACCTAGATGTTGAAAATTTTTAGGTGTTAATGATTGAAAATAATTGGATGTTTATTTGTTTGGAATTAATGTAGAGAAGATAAGATTTTTTTTTGAGTATTTTAAAATCAATTTGTTTGTTTTTCCCAATCAACTACGTTGATATAATATTTAGTTTTCCCTAATTTTTTTTTAATTTTTGTATATTAAAATCAATTTTATTTATTTTTATTTTAGCCTGTAAATTCTAAATTCTACGGTTATTTTTTTCCCTCTAAATTCTACAGAGCTAAAAATGAACGGGCCTAACATCTATTCCGTGTGCCTGCAGCGTATGAGGGTGCTGTCAGCAACGTGGAGCGCAGATGCAGGGGCTGTCCGAACTGGGGAAGGAAAATTACCCCCGCACCCTGCCATATCTCAACAAAAAATATTGTGTGGAGGTTTGTAATTGCAGTCATCAGGGTAATAAAGAGAAGAAGAGCCCAGCAACTTTTGATTCAGACAATGATGGTAGAGCTAAAGAAAGGAAGATGGGGGGTAGCAATGAGATTTCTCAACGTATTTTGGAGGACAAAAAAGAAAGAAAGTTGTTGAAGTCAAAATTTTAGGACTACAAAGTAACTTGTTTGGCTCCGAAAATTTTGGAAGTCTAAAATTTCCTCAGGCAAATACTACCCTATTATAAGCTTAATGTGAGACTTTACCTTAATAAAACTCATCTATCATTCTTTTTATTTTTCCACTAATGTGAAATTGAAAATTCAAATAAAATAAAATTGTATCTTTACTTGAGCAAAGAATCTAAATCCTCGAAAGCTTCTAGATGATAGAATGAATCAAAGCGGTTCTATAAAGGAAAAAGAAAATAGATGACTTCTATGAATTAACGGTGCAAGAAAAAAAAAACTTTGAGTTGATTCATTTTGCAGTGCTGTGAAATCCAAAGGGCGCCGAATTCATGGTAAATTATCTCCTAATTGAGCTTGTTTCTAAATAAGTTAGGCAGTCAATTCAGAAAGAGATAACACAATAGGTGGACTCTATTGTAATGTCTATACTATCTGAACCTTTATATAAGTAGATATGAACAATATTAAATAATGTAGGATCCATTATTTATAAATTTTATCATACAATTTGAATATAGAATTGTAGAAAATATTGATGATTTGTAAGAGTTATTAGTCAACTATTTTTTTTCAAGTAAAAAAAAAAAATCCACATAGAATCATAACCCCAACCTACTAAAATTTGAATTATTTCATGGTGGGGCCTTTACAGCAATAGTGAGACATATATAAGGTATCACACGGACTACCGACCTATTATCTTAGAAAGACACCTAATAAATAAGCGAGATCTAGGCGAGACTATATGGCCTACCACTAGACCACTCTCATTAGGATTTTGTCGTCACGTATTCAATTAATTCACAATCCCATATGAGAAATGGTTGTCCATTGAATAGTGGAATTTTGGAAGAGTTTTCTATATTCCGATTATACAGAAATATTTTATTTTATTTTTAAAAATTGTCTTAAAAAATGAAGTTAAAAATAATTAGATTTATGCGAATAAAATGAGGAAATTTTTTCTTTTACCTGTCTAGAACCAATTTTTTTGAATCTTTCTTTCATTCTCTGGGAATTTCTGCTGTATTATTTCTATTATATTTTCTTTTGGACATTTCATTACACTTTTTGTCCACGTGTCAAATCCCGATGAAATGGGAAGTCTCGTACAAAGCCATCCCGAAAAGGAAGTTTGGGTCCAACCAAATAAAGGTTCGCCACAAGATGCCCATTTTCTGCCACGTGGATACCCATGAAATAGATTCGTATCTATGCACCTTCTCGCGTTCCAGAATCTCCAGCATGGGACAAAAAAGGAAAATTCAAACTAAATTAAAAAAGTTTAGAAAATCAAAAAGCGGAGAAAAGAATTAAAAAATTGGTCGTGTCTCGGTGGAAGCCTATTTACTTTTCCTCGATCTCTGAATTTCGGAATGCTTTGGATTTTGGTTTTCCTTCGATTCTCTTTCGCTCTGCCCCCTACGTTTTCACTTTCTCTTTCTAGATCGAGTAGGGTTTGCATCTGATCGATCCCTCTCACGTTGCCCTTGTGCCTTATGGTAAGTTCCTCTTCATTCGTTTTTTGGTTTTTTTTATATGTATCTTTTCTTCTCCACTAATTATTGCAAATCGATGCCATTCTTGGTGTTATATGGGAATTCTCTATTATATTTGGACTTCCATTCAAAATTTCGGTTTGTTTGTGGAGAAACAGTGAGATAAGACATTCAGTCCGAAAGTTCCCTCTTGCTTCGGAGTCGTAGAGTGGGAGAGCTTGCCCTATCATTTTGAAGTTGTATTAGGTCAGCTGGGACTGGAGGCATTGGTTTTATATGTGCTCGACATCAAAACTTTTGACGTCTTTTTTTCCCTCCAAATACTCTTTGGAACCAAAGGGATCGTTGATGGTTTTAAGGCTTAAAACTGTCTTAATTTTTGTACGTGATTGAAAAGAATGTTTCTATTGCCCTCTGCTGTGAATGAATTTCTTTGCTCTTCGAGAATTTTTTTTGCAATGTCATCTGGAACTATGAGCAGTATTTGCTTTTAGGTTCAAGAATTTGTAACTTATGAAAGATTATGTGCCATGTATTTCCACATCAAATTGGATTTGTAACTAGGTTGAATTATATTATTTCAATCCTGTCATTGGATGTTATTATGGATACAATTCTCATGTTGTTACAGGTGTTTGGATGTTAGCTTTGGCCCTAAATCCTGATACAGACTTTTGATGTCATGGTTACTACCATTGGGATTGACAGCAGGTGGTTTGAAGGAATCTGAGCTTGAGAAAAGCAACTTATGAAGGAATGGTTTCTTTGTGGAACATGGTGGTGTAATTGCTTTGAAAGCACATTTTCAATACAGTGGTAGACTCTCTTTCAGACAAGAAGTAAGTAATTAAGAGGTGTTCGGTTTGGAAGTGGATCTAAGGTTGGTGATTTTATGATGCTATAAAATTGGCAGAAACATAAGTAGGTTGTGTTAGTGATCGAGTTTGTTGTGTATTCCCCCTCCTCAAGGAATGGATGAACACAGAGACGTTGAGATGTTACTTCCTTTCTGGAACAATAAGAATCCCACAGATCGGCTTTTTATTATATCTTGTTTCACTGCTGCCCTAGTTGGAATTTTGACTATAGCCTATACAGCCTTTCAGTGGAGGCGAAACATCAATCTTAGTTGGACCAAAGCCATAGCCCGGTCGAAGAAAAATCCGAAGGCAGAGCACAAAGTGCCTGTAGCTCCTCACACTTGGATTTTAGAACCTGTATCTCGTGGAAAAAATTTAAGTTGTTGCTTCTGCTTGAAGTCCATGTCCCCTTCTCAAACTCTTGGGCCTATGATGGCTTCAGATAGTTTTATACACCGCTGTGACATTTGTGGGGCGGCAGCACATTTAAGCTGCTCTTCTGGCGCTCATGCAGATTGCAAGTGTGTATCTATGATTGGGTTTGAACATGTAGTGCACCAATGGGCTGTTCGATGGACAGAGATCACTGATCAACCTGACGGTACTTCTTTTTGTAGCTACTGCGAGGACCAATGCAGTGGGTCTTTCCTTGGTGGATCCCCTATATGGTGTTGCTTGTGGTGTCAGCGACTAGTACACGTTGATTGCCATAACAGTATGTCTAATGAAACAGGTGATCTATGTGATTTAGGCCCATTCAGAAGATTGATTCTGTCGCCACTCTATGTTAAGAAGTTGAACCAGACATCAGCAGGTGGATTTTTGAGCACACTTACTCATGGAGCCAATGAGATAGCATCTACAGTGCGCGCCAGTATCCGAAGTCAGAGAGAGAAGTTTAAGCATGAAAATGAATCTCCTGTTGACACTGGTAATAGTGGTAGTACTGGCGACATGTCCACAGAAAGCACTGCAGATATTCATCAAACACTTAATGGTACTCATGTGATGGAGGAAAACTGTAATGGTAGCATGAATATGGAAGTGCAACACCAAAATGGTCATTTGGATAAGAAACTGGATTCAAAACCCAGTTTGAAACGAAATTCTTCAATCAATGAGAAGGACGAGTGTCAGGTTTTAAGAATGAAACAGAATTATGAGTTGATTGATTTGCCTCCAGATGCAAGGCCCTTGTTAGTTTTTACCAACAAGAAGAGTGGGGCTCAGCGTGGGGATTCGCTTAGGCGACGTTTGAATTTACTTTTGAACCCTGTTCAGGTTTATTTCTCTATTACACTGTTCTGAGATTCTTACATCTGTTGAGAGGCATCAACTTGTTACTTCCTCTCCCTGAACATGTAGAAGTGGAAGTATCATCTTAATGCTTTTGGATTTTTTTGGGGGGTCTTCGTGCTTTTGGTCAAAAAGATCAAGCTTTTTGAAAGGTGTTAGGACAGTCTTAATGTAAAAAAAAAGTTATTTAAAATTTTTCCCCTTACCATTTGATTTTTATAAGGTCTGTACTTGTTGATGCATCCTTATAGGTTTTTGAGTTGAGCTCAACAGAGGGTCCAGAAGTGGGTCTTTTTTTATTCAGAAAGGTGCCTCACTTCAGAGTTCTCGTATGTGGAGGTGACGGTACTGTTGGTTGGGTTTTGAATGCCATAGACAAGCAAAATTTTGTTTCTCCCCCGCCAGTGGCTATCCTTCCTGCAGGGACTGGAAATGATCTGGCCCGGGTCCTTTCTTGGGGTGGTGGTTTGGGCTCAGTGGAGAGACAAGGAGGCCTTTGCACAGTGTTGCAACACGTAGAGCATGGGGCAGTAACTATTCTTGACCGTTGGAAGGTAGCAATTTTAAATCAAAAAGGGAAGAAGCATCAATCACCAAAATTTATGAACAACTATCTTGGTATGTGAGTATTAATTTTTTGGCTATTGCCTAGTGGACTTTGGAGTAGAGATGAGCATGTCCTTGAAGCAGATGATAAAAAAATTTGTTGATAGATGTCATAGACCTGGTTTAGGCATTTTTTGGTGCAACATGTTACTTGAACTCAGAGATTATGAACTTGAGAGTAAAGATTTGGCAATGCAACTTACTTTGCCCTACTTACACCTTTAATCCTTACAAGTCTTTGGTCAGTGAAATCATTTCGTTGGGTTTGGGTACAAATAAATTGGTTCTAATCTATTTGTGAAAAGAAAATAAAATTCTCGGAAAAGAACAGAAAATATAATGCTTAGATACAATAGGGCTCTGTGAGTGTCTGGTTGGTGGATGGGAAAACTTTCACCTGCCATACTTTGTGGGTTCCAATATCATTAAGTTCTACGACCTCTATGGCGGACATCTATATTTTCCACTCTAATACTTTTTAGTCTCCTCATTGATCTATCATGAATTCTGGCATGCATTCTGTGACCAATTTCAGCAAACATATTTACAGGAGTTGGGTGTGATGCAAAGGTTGCTCTGGAAATCCATAATCTACGAGAGGAGAATCCAGAGAAGTTCTATAACCAGGTAATTTAGAACTATGATAAATCTTGAATGCTTAGGCTTGTTTGGGAATTGCCTTCAGTTGGTCTTGTCTTCGTTTTTCTTTTCACTTGTTTAAAAGATTTGAAGAGCAAATAGAAAAAGGGGAAATTGTGTGTAGATGCATTGGTTCTGTTGTTTTTCTGTTGGCCCTGAAAGCATGTTTAGGAGTTGGTTTTAAAACCAGTTTCGAAATTAAAAAGCATGTCTGCACCACAAGGTCACATACACCTTCAGAATGTGCAAGGGGTCATTGAGTCTACGTTGCTCTTCTTCCTGTTGGGATCCTCTCCACAAGCAACAATGAAGTCTGGTCTAGTTTCACACACTGCATTTTCAAGGTGTGTTTTTCAATTGGCTTTGTTGGTTTCCATTGTTTTTTCATTCAGTTTCTATCAATTATCAAATGCTTTGAAACCAGATTTGAAACCCAAAAATTGCACATTGTACTTTCAACATTCTTGGTTTTGGAACTGATGGGACGAGGGTCAAACAAAAAACAAAATGCAAGACCAGTTTCCAAAACAAGGCCTAGCATTTGAGCTGCTATTTGAATATACTATGTGTTAGAAGGTGGAGTTCAGATAATTGTTTGCTTGAAACTGACTTCAGACTTCCTTATGAGGCAGAGGAATATACTCGTCTATTTTTTCGTAGTCTACTTGTATCGTATGTTTGGCAGCATGATAGACGAGGTTACAAGAGTGAAAAGTTCTCGGGGCTTTTGTTTGTGAAGATACAAGAATACTTGGATTGGATCATCTAAGATGCTGTTTAATTTATAGAGTTTTGCACGCTTGTGCAAAATTTCGTTCCTTACACATAATGACAGATATCCTTTTGCTTAAGTGCAATATATTTTTCAAGTTATGTGGAGAGTAGAAGCCCATAATGATGCTGCACTATGGTAACATAGACACAAATATTAACATGTTATGTTATTGTTTTCATGAACGCTGTTCCTGATCACGTCAGCTATGGACGCTGCCCCCCCCACAATGTATTTTATGTTTATGCTACTTCTTCTAAGACTGTTGTGTAGTGATGCGAGTTATTATAGGGGAATGAGGTGAAGAACAACAACACTGTTGCCAGATTATTTTTGAAGGGGAAGGGAAAGAAATAACATCAGACTTCATCGAGGATGGACCAACATCTTATCTAGTCCCCCTCCCCCTTTCTAATTCTTTCATTTTTTTTTTACATGAAAGGTTTCTTGTTAATTGTGCCACTTATTGGCGCAGGTTGTTTGTGCAAGAATTATTGATTTTTCAGGCAATTTGTCTTATTGTGGTTGTTAACCCCAATGTGCAGTTTATGAATAAAGTTCTTTATGCAAGAGAGGGTGCCAAGAGTATAATGGATAGGACTTTTGCTGATTTCCCTTGGCAAGTTCGTGTTCAGGTGGATGGAGTTGAGGTAGAGGTCCCTGAGGTGAGTTAGAATTATTTCTAGATGTGGAGCTGCTCTTAACTGTTTAAGAAACCATCGCCATGCTTATTCAGTTTTGGATTTTTGGATAATCTGTGGCATTCTCAAGGGATTCTGAAGACCATTGGATTTGTACTGTGTACTGTATGACAACGATATCTGTGACCTCTTGTTTTTACTGCATCTTTTGGTGTTAGTATACAGGTCCACACGTTACTTAGTGATCGAAATACTTCCTGATATTAGGGCTTGCTTGGATGTTAAAAGATTCCAATTTTGGGGTTTGAATTTATTTTGCTTTTTGGATTTCCATATGTGGGTAGGTATGATGAAAATTTGTTTGGATATAGTTTCTGAGTAACTTTTCTTAGAACCTGAAAGCTGGAAACTTGCTTCGGAACACAAAGGAAAAGAAAATTGAAAATCAGAAAATAAATTAAAATAAGAATGATTGAAAATTTAAGAACTTTAAACTGTAGACCACCAAAATTTGAAAATAAGAACTAAAAACTAGAAACAAAAAGAGGGGCTGAGGGTGATGGTTCCAATGAACTGCTTCTTGGGGCATTAAGGTTGTAAGAGTTCAATTGAACTGTCTCTGCTATCATTTTCTGCTAAGTTAGTTGGAAGATACAGATTTGTGACCATGATGTTTGTGGTGGCTGCTATCTTTTTCTTCCAAGTGTGATTAATTTTTGAAATCGGGGTATTGTGGGTTTGGTAGGTCCAGGAAGCTTCTACGTCCTTGTGAGTTATGTAGGATAGATCACTATCTTTGACTGGTGGGATAGGAGTTGTGTGAGGTGATCTGTAAAATTTGTACAATAGCCATTTGAATTTTAATGACATCAACTTAAGACTTACCCAAAACAAAAATCTGGGATTTCTGCTGGAAGTCATGAAATTTTCCCCCTTTCCTGGGACAAGTTATACAATTGCATTTAATCCTTTGCAGGATGCAGAAGGTGTGCTTGTTGCCAACATTGGAAGCTACATGGGTGGTGTGGATCTGTGGCATAATGAGGATGAAACTTATGATGACTTTGATCCCCAGTCCATGCATGATAAGATACTCGAGGTTGTGAGCATATCAGGGACATGGCACCTTGGGAAGCTTCAGGTAACATGGTTTCTTCTCTTACTGTTATGTGTCTCCCCTATTGCTTGAAACTGACCGTGCAGTTATTGTCAAATTCAAGTTTCTTTCAGAGTTCCAGGGATCTGACCTTGTGAACTCCTAGCTGATATAGCGACAGGATTTTTATTGGGAATATGAGAAGAAGTTAAATAACTCCAGGACAGAATTCTTCATCTGACAAAGAAGACATAAATCCCTTGGTTCCGTAATGTTTAATCTGGAGATGGAGCAGTGCCCTTGTGGTTCGAAATACATTAGGAGATCCCCCTGATGCCAGTTGTGGCCATCTTGATGGTTATTTTCCAAACAGCTTAATGCTCCATGCACAACATTATTTATTTTGAAAACTAAATGATTTTGTCTGTACTTGGACCCAACAATCTGGGGGCAATTTACGATTTAGAGATTGTAAAATGCCTCTGAACTTCTTGCTTGTTTGAGAACAGGTTGGACTTTCTCGTGCTCGAAGACTTGCACAAGGGAAAACAATTAAGATACATCTCTCAGCTGCACTGCCGGTTCAAATTGATGGGGAGCCTTGGTTGCAGCATCCATGTACATTGGCAATATCACATCATGGCCAGGTCTCTCTCTCTCTCTTTCACACACCCACTTGCACGTGCCTGCTTTCACATAGAATGTGATATGATGCTATTATTAAATCTTCATGACTCCACCATTATAGTCATCAGTATAGTTGAAATAATCCAATTATCAAACCATGAGATCCTGGTTCACCCTTACGGTTGAACTGGCATGATATATTCTTTTAAGTTTTCGAGTGGTCTCATTCTTGTCAGAGACATTCTTCTAGCATGTGCAATATCCTCCTTACACTGATTTGGTGGGGATTATTGTGCTTTTTTAGGAGTAAAAAAGTAAAATCCTTTCAGTTGTTCCAGTAGCATGTACACTTCTGTTGATGCCGGATCATTTACCGACTCCTTTTTGAATAGTTTTTTTGGAACCATTTGCTTGTTGGTACTTAGAATCCTCTTTCTGCTATACACTTTGGACCATGCAGGCTTTCATGTTGAAGAGGGTGGCCGAGGAACCCCTTGGTCATGCGGCTGCCATAATTGCTGATGTGCTTGAAAATGCAGAGACAAGTCACATAATTAATGCTTCCCAGAAGCGAGCTCTTCTACAGGAAATGGCACTGAGGCTGTCATAGAGTTTTGTTTGTCAAAATTGTACGTGCTTGTATCACCACTTGTATGTATTTTGAAGATGTCTTCACGAGATTATGAACTTAGAGCGTCTATGCGAAGCATGCTTGTAAATCAACTCATCAAACATCCGATGTGAATTCGCATCCCAATGATCGGCACTCTTCTGGTCTGATTCCTGAGAACATAAGGCAGATCATTGTTGTGTAGAGAGAGGACGTTGTATTTTGGCAATACAGAGAGAAAGTTTTGTGCTCGATACTTTTTGCGCTATACCTTCTACTCATCTTGTAGTGTGTACTCGATCTCCAGAAAAACATAAAATTTATTTTTGCTCAAATCCAAATTTGGTCCTTATATATATAACTAGGAAACCGAGCTCCTCTTTATCCAAACTAGAAGGTGTTGGAGTATTTTTATTGAGTAATAAGTACAGTCCTCAGGAAACGCATGTGGCATAGCATACACACGAAAGTTCGTCTGCTCGAAAATATATTCAGAAACTGCATGAAGCTATCCTTTTATCAACGAACCTTTTGACCTCATATAGGCCACATTTACTTTCAGCTGCATACTGCAAAGTTTAATCAATCTGCATATTTCCGAGGGATGATCCGCGGTTGCTAATTTGGTTCTCCTTCCTTCCCCTGCTCGTTCCTCCGCAAAGCTTGTTAACCTTCTTCCACAGCCGTGATATAATGTTCCCTCGACCTGCGCTGCAAGACCTGGTCTTCCTCTCATCCAGGAATGCATGGGTGGATTGCGTACATGAAATTGCCCCTGATGTGTTTGTACTTTTGCTATTGATGCGCTCTATCTGTCTGCACCAGGAAGCTGACTTTAAGTGGTGCATGTATGGCAACGAGGACATGTTTGAGCCCTGAATAGCCTTGTTGAGCTGATGGGTCATTGCTCGGAACTCAAACGAGTCATATAGGGTGCTCCCGTTAGACCGGAGGCTCAGCTTCCTGATGGGGTTCACCTTCCAGAAGTTGGCATGTGCTGGAGGGGTCACTGTTAGCTGTTTCTCCATCTTTTTGAGAGTTCTGGCGTTCTATAATTCTATTCATTGGCATATACTCCTATGTTGACATGCCTTGTAAGTATCGCAGTTTGGTGCATCTTCGACAAGAAGATTGCTTTGTTTTCTCCGCTCAGGTGTTGACATGCCTCGTAAGTAACGCGGTTAAAAAGGTTAATGGCTGAGTTAATGCTGTAATTAAGTGTAGAACACAAGTACACTTAACTACTTGTTTTTTAGGCAATTGTTAATTTCATTTCACAATGAGAATTATTTAAGTGTTGAATATATATGGGTCTGCAAGGCCGGCTACAAGTAACAGGGACATAAAGTTTATTATAACAATTATTAGGTTCCAAAGGGCAATATATCTACTGCCCATAAAGGTCTGAATCCAAATTGTCATAAAAGCCTCATACAGATGTGTCAAAAGGCTCATAGTTTCGAAGGTCCAAAGACCCAGAGCCATCTCTGTTACAAGCAGTAGTATCGATCGCTGAAGGAGAGAGTGGTTAAGCACTCCGCTCTCACTTCCCTGGAAGCTCATCCATACTAACACCACTTAAATGGGACATGGTAGTCCAAGTGGAGAACCACATAGAGTTATCTCTGCCAAAAGTACACTTAACTACTGCTGTTAAATTAGGGTTTTGTCTTAAATCGGATCATTACAGTCTACTCTCTATACTTGAATCGGAAAGGCTCTAATATGGACTAAAGAAACATATAATCGATTTTCTTCAAGATGCTGGTGGTACTCAGATTTGTTTCTTCGGTGTTTCAAACAAAATTCCTTAATAGAGAATCAAATTTCTATATATAGGAGGTGTGTCTTTATATATATATGTAGTTATCTTATAGGATGTCATATTTGTCAAAAAAAAAAAAATTTGTAGGATTCTCAGACACTTGGGGATGGGGATCTATACCATACTTGATGTTGGCTCATCGCCATTTCCTTCCTGCTAAAGAAGAAAACAATCTGGTTGCTGTCAAGCCTGCAGCAACTTCAAGTGCATGTCAAGCAATATGGTTGCTGAATCTGGACGGCAATTTATTAGGCTCTAGTCTGTAAAGTTTAACGAAAATCCTTAATTTAGGTTTTTTTTAGGATATATCATTCTTGGGAGTTTCTTAAAACCATAAACATTATTTTCAATTAAAGGTCCTAAAAGGGAAAAATTGGATTTAAAATCAAATGTATTAATGATTTGATTAGGACTGCAGTCCGCAGTTTTTGCAGCTACCATGCATAAACGCATGATTACCTGCCCTGTAAGCCTAACATACAGATTGTCCTACCACTTTTCTAGGCACATTTGGAAAATATTAACTAAAATGCCAAAAGCCATGAGTCCTAAAAGAATCCGTATCATAAAGAGGTAGAACTAAACCGGCACACGGGATGATGATAAGCATTAACAGCCCCTACCTATTAAGGAAAAGAGGGGGGAAATGGAAACTAGTATCAGAAAACCATGCCCACTCATATAGTGCGAGGAAAATGGAATTTACAGCTGGAGAGACCAAGCGAGGATTGAACCAAAGGGACCCAGTTGCACAAAAATAAATTTTGAGGGGCCAAAATAAAAATACAAAATATAAGAAAATCTTTTTTTAATGAGGTTGAAAATAAACATAAGAGTTGGTGCAATTAATTTTCCTAGTTGTTCAAAAAAAAAAATTTATGTCACATTCACCAAGATTAATGAGGTTGAAAATTTGACAACCATTTCCTTTTTTTTTTTCCATGTTTCTGAGCAACGATCATTCGGTTTTATATTAAACAAATTGATAAACCATTACCTATTCATTTCCTCCATTAAAACAAGGCACATGAAATGCAAAGTCAACAGCCACAGCTATAGACTTCTAAACAAAGGGATGCAACTGAAACCGCTGCAAAATATCAGAGAGTCAACCACGGTACATGTGATCTTTCTGGCCCACAAATTTGGCTAGATGCGACCCAAGACACCCAATAGTTGGAGAAGCAAAAGCGTTAGGCAAAGCAGGAATATTTTAAGAATAAAAAGTGGCAGTTATAGAACTTGATTTGAAAGGAATAGCTGAAGGTTAACGTGTTGATGCCTGAGGAAATGCCCACAAATTAGCACTAAAAGACGGTTGATGGAGAAGCGTGAAGTATACCACAAGGATTATGCACATCCCACTCAGGGAGACACAGAAGTTGTTTGCTTTCATGGCCCAAATTGCAGGGTCACTTTAACAGTTGTTATCGTACAGAATGCTGATTAAACTTTTAATTTTATATGAAGAACCAACCGAGCACACAAAGAGGACAACTAAAGGCCATGTTTGGCCAGTAAAAATTGTAAGAATTTTGAATTCTCAGGAGACAATTTTTGAGAATTTGAATTTTAAGTTTGTAAAAAGTTAGTGAAAATTTTAAGAATGTTTGATTGTACAATGATTTTTATTAGAATTTGTTAAAAAGCAAAGACAGCAAATTTGATGGAATTTTTTAATAGAAAAGTAATGAAGTTTGTTAAAAATAAGAGAGAAGATTTGATATAGTTTTTTTATGAAAAATTATTGAAGTCTGTGTGAAAATGTGTTAAAATTTGTGTAAAAATTTTGAGATTTTAATGTTTGATAGTTCAACTTTTTAAATCAAACATTAAAATCTCAAAATTTTCCCACAAATTTCAACTCCTTTTCATACTAACTTCAATACTTTTTCAAATAAAAAAACTACATCAAATCTTCTATGTCATTGCTTTTTAACAAACTCAAATAAAAATTATTGTCTTAAATTTTTTTTTTTATCAACTTTTTACAAATACCATAAAAAGTCAAAAATCTCAAAATTTTCTGCTATAAATTCAAAATTCTTAAAATATATGCTTTCCAAACATCACTTTATTTCCTAATATTCTGTAATAATCCCACTGCTTTGACCTCAATCAAACACCTATTCTACCCCACCAAGCACGTTGTTTCTGGGGCTTGAAGCATTATAAGCATATTTTATTACAATTTGTAACACACTTCAGTTAAAGCCCCATATGCCACATGACATGGAAGAGCACCAAACTACCAGATTTGCTTCCTTAATTAGAAAAAAAGAGATATATAGTTTAAAAAGATGCGGAAAAAAGAAACGTTTCGAGTCCAGCTTTTTCTTGTATCAGCCAGCCATTTGCACTCTAGCTAATAAACGGTCATTATAAACATCTCGGACCTATGTGCTCTGATAAAATGGGCACTCATTAAAATCAGGCGGTCTTTACTTTCAGAAAGTGGGAAGCGGGTGGCTGGTCATTCCTTGTTTACTACTGAAAGGTGCGTTTGGAAACGTGTTGAACGTTCCAGTCCACCATTTTAAATCTGACTTCGCTTTGGATGGTGAAAGGTTCGTGGCTTTGGTAGGGTATATAAGCAGATCTCGGTCTCCTTATTTTCACGTAGTTGTGTTCTCCATCTATCTCTCCTCTTCATAATAGGATTCTGGCCATTCCCGTTTCTTTCCGCAAGTTCTCACAGAGATATAAGGTACTTTTCTTCTCGTCTGACGCATAGTTGCAGCTTTCTAGGAATCTTGTGTGGGTTATGTCCATCGTGTCGTGACCTGTTTGCATGATGGGTTGGTTGGATACGTTGTTATTCTTATTATTTCCGAGTGTTTGCCAATTTGTACTTGCTATTCTTCATGAGTCTTATCAACGAAGCTGGTAATTGATGTTGGTTTGCTGAATCTGAATTGCTGGCGAAAAATAATGGATGTCTTTTGGGGCCATTGGGAGTTTACCACAATTCTCGAGTAGCCTATTCATTGTCTCTTTTCATTCACTTTTTTCCCTCCTAATGGTTCTCTGGCTATAGAAAATGAAAAAAAACCAATGTATTAGCAGGTTCACCTGCTGATTTTCATGAAACGCATGTACACACGGAGTATATGACTTTGGAAAGGAAAAGTGATTACATGTTGTTTGTTTCCTAGTTTACGGCCATAGACAACCATCAAGTCCTTGCCTTCTCTTTCTTTTTCGCTACAATTCCCTTCAGATCCATTTCGCCTTGACTTCACATGTTACATGGAAAACTAATATGGTTGGCAATCTTCTGCGGTAGTTCATTTCAAATCCACATTCCATAATCCAATCGCTATTGAATCAAAATAGACAACCTTTTGGCATTGGTGGAAGGACACAATAATGGAGGTGACTGCGATTAGAGAGGTGTAAAAGCGCACATGCTTTGTGGTATATATGTGTTCATTTCTGCATGAAAAAAACTCGGCTTCTGCAAAGAGCATTTGGCTATATCACACATGACAGGTGAAAAATTGTTGCAGGTTTTAACCCGAGAAAATGGTGAAGATTTGCTGCATTGGAGCTGGCTATGTTGGAGGTCCTACCATGGCAGTCATTGCACTCAAGTGCCCCTCAATTGAAGTGGCTGTTGTTGACATCTCGGTCCCTCGCATTACGGCCTGGAACAGTGACCAGCTCCCTATCTATGAGCCGGGTCTTGAAGAAGTAGTGAACCAGTGCAGAGGAAAGAACCTTTTTCAGCACACTAATGTGGAAAAACATGTCTCGGAGGCAGACATAATTTTTGTTTCGGTGAACACCCCGACAAAGACCCGGGGCCTTGGAGCTGGCAAAGCTGCAGACCTTACATACTGGGAGAGCGCAGCCAGGATGATTGCTGATGTTTCAAGATCGAATAAGATCGTTGTTGAAAAGTCAACTGTTCCAGTGAAAACAGCCGAGGCAATAGAAAAGATCCTCACCTTCAATAGCAAGGGCATCAACTATCAAATTCTCTCAAACCCTGAATTTCTTGCAGAGGGAACTGCTATTCAGGACCTTTTTAACCCTGACCGAGTTCTCATTGGAGGGAGAAACCCCTGATGGCCAAAAGGCAGTTCAAGCTCTGAAAGATGTATATGCTCATTGGGTGCCTGAAGGCAGGATCATTACCACCAATCTCTGGTCAGCAGAGCTCTCCAAGTTAGCTGCCAATGCCTTCTTGGCCCAGAGGATTTCTTCTGTCAATGCTATGTCAGCTCTTTGTGAGGCAACAGGGGCAGATGTTTCACAAGTTTCCCATGCCATTGGTAAGGACACCAGAATTGGACCCAGGTTCCTTAATTCTAGTGTTGGTTTTGGAGGATCTTGCTTTCAAAAGGACATACTGAACCTAGTCTATATCTGTGAGTGCAATGGCCTAACTGAAGTTGCCAACTACTGGAAACAAGTGATTAAAGTGAATGACTACCAAAAGAACCGGTTTGTGAACAGGGTGGTCTCTTCAATGTTCAATACAGTTTCTGGCAAAAAGATTGCCGTACTTGGGTTTGCCTTCAAGAAAGATACTGGGGACACAAGGGAAACACCTGCGATTGATGTTTGCAAAGGGCTATTGGGTGATAAAGCACGGTTGAGCATATATGACCCACAGGTCACTGAAGATCAGATACAAAGGGAGCTCTCCATGAACAAGTATGATTGGGACCATCCAATTCATCTCCAGCCTATGAGTCCCGCTACTGTAAAGCAAGTGAGCGTTGTTTGGGATGCTTATGAGGCCACTAAAGATGCTCACGGGATCTGCATAGTAACAGAATGGGAAGAATTCAAGACCCTCGATTTCCAAAGAATTTTTGATAACATGCAGAAACCTGCGTTTGTGTTCGATGGCAGAAACGTCGTGAATGTTAAGAAGCTGAGGGAGATAGGATTCATTGTCTACTCAATTGGGAAGCCATTGGACCCGTGGCTCAAGGGCATGCCTGCTCTAGCATAAGACGAATTTCCCCGAGGATCAGAAGATGGATATTGAGGTTTTTAACAGCTGCAGTTTTTTTTTTTTCTCTTTGAATGTTTTTCCCGACTTTCCTTTCGATTACCCGCGAGTTCGTTTGCAATTAATTAAGCTTATGACTTATGTGATACATAAGTGACGTATTTTGTGTCCGTAACTAATATTTGCCTTGCTTAATTTGCTCTTCTGTTATAATATTCAGAAGGTTAGGTTCTTGTTCTGCTTGAGTTGTCTGTCTTCATCGTTATATTTGTGGCAGAGGTAACTTTGTTGGGAAGATCTTAACACATCAACGGTCCAGTTCCATGGTCAGTCTTAACGCTTAAGGATTGCATCGTCAGCCTTTAGTACATGGCAATTAAGCAGTTTCTCCCCTATCAATTTGGGACAACGATAGTCCACTAGATAGACTGTAACTTGAAAATTCACCGAGTAGGCCACATTGATAAAGCAGAATGTGCTGAACGGGACTCGCTGCTAGAGTCAACATTTTAGACTAAGTTTTTTTATTTTTTTGGTAACAAAAAAAAAAAATCTTATGCAGCAGACTACAAGAGTGAACCCACCTAACATATAAGTAAACTTTAGAGAGTTTAACGCAAATCAATCCACACTATTGTGACTCCCACTTTAGCTGGTTACAATATTCACCCAGTGAGAAAAAGAACTTGTAACATGTGCGCCTACTCACACAAGCACAAATTCACCCTTACCATTGGGACAGACCTGCCATGGGTACGATATTCACACATTTTAGACTAAAAGTTTTGGTCAGAGGTCACTTCAGAAGTTGAACTTCAAGAAACCTCCAAATAATGGATAATTTTAAAAAGAACGAGTCCAAAGAGCACTGACAAGGGTGAGAGAAATCCACCTTTAAGTTAAAACACAGTAGGGTAAGTCATACATGCATATTTCCAAACTCAAGGCAGAATTACACCCAGGTCGCTGAAATGTCGGTATACTTTGAAGTACCTAGAACTCAAGATAAAAATAAATAAAGCTAGCAAAATGAAATATATTAATCTTGAATTATACAATATCTTACAGGGAGCTATTCTAATGTAGAATGTACACTCCGGTTGAACTCTTCCTCAAAAATTAAGGAACCCATATCAGGGATTTCTTTGTAGAGAATATTGGGATTTCAAGACAGCAAGCTCCAAACCTTCCACCACCACATGCATTATGGATGTTCAACTTACCCACAGAGTTCTCTGGTAGTGCCTCTGACCCCCTTTAGCCTCAAAAGAATAATACATATATACAGTTATCAACCTATCTGCAATCCCCTCTCTGACCACCTTGGGACCATTTGCAAGCCTTACAATATATCACCTTCTTGATGTTTTCTTATGCCCTCTGTCACAGTTCATATGATTGAGCAATCCAGGCATAAGAAAGTCAAGACATTTGCCAGTCCTACAACTGACTTCCTTCTCCTCGAGGCATTTTCTTTGTACTCGCTGCAGATAATATGATTTAGCAATCCATCAAACCAAATGATAAAAGAAACGCCAGCCTTGCTATAAGTCAGCTAAACAATAAACTAAAAAAGGAGCCACAAACTTGAACACCATAAATCAAGCAGTTACACAGTTATTTAATACATAAATCAACCAAAAGTTTTGGTTTCAAAATTCAAAATGAGATCCAGATCAATCCTGTCTAGAGAATACTACAGAATATTTTCTAGCGGACAATTCTTCTTTTGATGTTGGAAGACAAAAAATACAAAAACTCCAATCCTATTGACTCCTGCTTTCGTAATAACTTGAGTGCATTGCAAATTAGGAGAGGAGAGAGAGAGAGAGAGAGAGAGAGAGGAAATAAACAAGCAAAAGAAAATATAATCGTATACACCATGTTCAAGACCGCCATTTTTATCACGTGTAATTCCATCTTTATGGTATGTGATGAATATTGCCCCAATGCAAATTTCAGATAGAACTGTATACCTTCTTAATTTTTTGTTCTAAAAAGTTTTGATCAAGTTTCAAGTTCTCCGGTAAACAGTAGCTACAACTAAGTGAAAATCACACTCACTGTGTGACCCAGCTGCAAATTTTCAGTTCAATGTGAGGCTAATATAATGGATAGAAGTTTGCATGTTAAAATTCTTCAATAATTGCTAAAGCTCTAGACCTTCCAAACATATTAGACACAGATATGCCAGCTCCATTGAATATTCAAGAAGACTTAGAAAAGCGAAACTCTATGGCAAACCTAGCCATTTACGTAGACATTACTATTTGGTAAAGGTGCACAGCTTGATCCTAAATCAGTGTTCATCCTTGAGGTCTATTGTTTTTATCAAACAGCTGGCAGCCTGGCACATATAAGTTTTATCTTCTCATGACAGAGAGGATAAACAAGAGTAGCTTGAAGTTCAGACGTCCAGCTAGATCAAGTGAATTCCTATGCAAAGGCAAGTCACATAATAAAAATCCATGTGGATGGTGCTACACCTACAAGGAAAACTTCCACGTGAGAGGATAAATTGACAATTCTTACCATCAGACAAGTAGTTTAAAGTACAAGGAATGATATTGCGCATGTCTGGCACTCAATGCAATGTACAAGTATTACATTTAATTACTTTTCATTTGGGGGCAAGGGGGACGAGTCTGAATTTCAACCCACTAGCAAGCAGACAATGCAGAATAGAAGCCATTGGTATGAGGAAATCAGTAATAACACACCAGAAGTCAATAATAATGATAAATATTAATAACAAGCATGCATCAGGGTATTTAATTCTCGGCTACAAAAGGTCCAACTATTCGTGTTTTGATAACCAGTCTTGCCTGCAACGTAATGTCCTTATTCTTTTTATCCCTCCCAAAATGATGGTGCAAGTCCACCATATCAGTAGTGTTCAAGAAGTGAGGTGAGGCAGCCCACTCAAACAGGACCCTTATCCACAGACACCCAGAGAAGAGAGAGAGAGAGAGAGAGAGAGAGAGAGATTAAATCCTTAAGCTGGTAATAGTGTGGGGCTAGTTCAACCAACCACTCTGGCTTTAGTTCGGTCACCTACAATTCAAAATTCTCAGTTTTTGTTATGGGTGCAAAAATATTCAAAATCAGCACAAAGGGAAAACTACCTTGAATCAAATGCTTTGAGGAGGATAACCCCTACCTGTCTCATATATTCTTTGGTCGTCAGTACCAACTCATGGTATACAATCCATCTTGGAAGCACCTGAACGTGAAAAAGATAGAAAGAACATAGCACTCCACATAAATTGAATTCCCACCACAACCATAGACTTCATTGTTTTAAAAATGGACCTGAACGGTTGGACCATGAACAGACATAAGTCTGGTTCAGTCACACCACAGAAAGCACATCAGGTCAGAGACCAAATTGAACTGTGCTTGACCGTGATCCAACCAATTGACCTGTTGGGAAGGTTGCAGGTCATGGTTCATTGATTGGCCAGCATCTAAAAATTATTCACTGTAAGGGGTTTGAACCAGGACGCCAACCTCAAGCCCCTCATACTGTGGGCCTTATTTCCTTTAATAAACCACTAGGCCAATCCATGTTTTTTATCTATATTTCTCGATCAATTCATCTAAACGTTCAATCCAATTGACTTCACATCAAATATAAGAATCAGGTCTTGTATACATTATAATTATGTCCCAGAAAACCAAACTTAATGTGCAAAATCAAAGAGTTTATTCAGGTTTTTTTCTGTTCTCTTAATGGTCTGGTCTCAAGAACATTGATAAACATTCCAATCTTTCATTCACATGCTGTTCCTCTCAGGACTTTGGTTATTGACTTAATTAGTAATTCTGTGTCTTTTCTCAGTCCATCAAATATATACGTCATTCCATTCTTGCTAGATTCAAAATTAAGGGGCCTCTCAAAGCCTTCTCTTTTCCTCTTATCGGAGGTATTTCACAACAACTTGCCATCGTAAAATAAGAAGGTAACAAGCACACTTGGCTAGCACAACAGAGAGTTGTGTTCTGTGTTTGGGAGAGATGAAACACATTTCCACATGCATTTGCACGTCCATAATCGAATACCCAAGTGGGACAATGAGTTTCACTTTGAATCTAGCAACAAAGAAAGAGTATTTTAAGGTTTTCTACACAAATGGACCAGACCCTGAAAAATATAAATAAATATCAAGATCTATTCAGCACTTCTCATGCTAAGAAATTCCTCACTCCATTGTGAAAATGGACATTTGTCCCGGTGCATATTTCACTGACTATGTAGCAGGCCCCAGACGAGGGCCGAAGCAGCGATTGAAAAAGAGGAGCAGGCCCAGGTGGGCCAGATTTTTGTTGGGGGGGGGGGGGTGTTGATGGACTGGAGGGTGGGTCATGCTTAAGAAATGCTGTGCACTTAGACGGAAATCTTGTAAAGATATTTGGCGGCCCTAACCCCCCCCCCCCCCCCCCCTTCTCTTCAAGCTTTGGCCTGCCTCAGACATCAAGCTATGTCATAACTTGGAGGCCAAAACGCCCAGTTGGAAAATGAAAACCAGAAGCAAGGCAGTTCAAGAGCTAATTACAAAGTAGGCAAAATCAGTATACTTTGCAAAAAAAATATATTGAACGTACATGTCAATCCTCTATGCACCAATTCCATTGAGAAGTGTTAGCATGAGTGTGATTAAATTCTCCCACATATCTTTTTGCTTCATATTTTGCATTCAAAATAACAGATATTTAAATCAAATTTCGCTTTAACTGAAATTACTTCACTTCCAGGCCAACAACAAACCTTATTTGAAACCTTTGAAAAAAACAACCTGAATAGACTAGACTAGACAGAATGATAACATACTTCTAATAGCATTATACAAATAATACAATCAAGCCCAGCATAGTTTTGACTTTACACTAGGTGACCTTGATAACCACCCAAATTAAACATCATCTGCAATTAATAAAGAATGAATAGCTTACCTGTGCCAGCCCTGAGCTGGGGTGTATGTGAACAGTCTGTGGATGTTTGACAGTCCGGTAAGATCCATTCTTTTGCAGCCTTGCAGAGTGTGGGAAAAAACCTGAAAAGAACAATTTAATATTGATACCAAAATTGAACAAAAAGAAAACCATTCTTACTTTCTTAACATTGAAAGCAAAGTTTTGTTACAGATTTACCAGAAGTTATAGCTTTTCTTATAGCATCTAAATCATTTTCATTTGAGGTTAGTTCAATCTCAACCCTTTCCAAGAGCCCTTCAAGCTGATCCCGTACATCCCTTGCCCGTTTCATACTCCTAACCTGTAAAATTGAAATTGAAATTAAAACATTGAGAGGCTAGAAATGCCTGAATGTATACAGCCAACAGAATCAATAATAGACAGCCTTGAAGTTAAGGACATTAATAATTTTCACCAAAAACATCAATAGTAATAGAAATAAATAAATAACAAAATCACAATTTTGAAAACTGAAGAACTTCAAATTAAAAAAATCAGGGAAAAACCACTGGTATACTTTCACCGTCACCACTTAAGAGTTCTATAAACCCTCGAGTACAAAAGAGTACAGTACAAATTGTTGCTCAAACTATACCTGTATATAATTTTCGTAACACCACTGTGTCGAGAAGTTTGTCTCCTTCCATGAATTGTAGACCTGCATGAAAAAACACATAGGGTAATGACCATTCTTGAACATGGCAAGTCATCCCTAGGCTGAAGTATAATACAGCATACAACCACAATGCTCTTGACTACTAGCGAAAATGCAGCCAGAACAGCCTACTACAAAGAACATACAACGTAAATCCTATCATACCTCAAATTTTCAAATAAGTAAACTAAAAATGGGGAACTGGATGAGTCTAATGCACAAAACAACCAAAATAAAATATCCAAACCAAACCTTTAGCAATGCAATGTGATCCCCGACATTGCCAGTATGAAAATTCATTCGTGCATTGTCAGCATGTACTTGTTTGTCCTTTGGCCGATAAAAGATTGAATTTCCAACAGAAAGCATAGCAGCAATGGAAATTATCTCATCTGAGCACTTATACTTGTCAGAAGCTACTATCATTTTGGATAGCATGGGATCAAGAGGGAACTCCGCCATCCGTCTACCCACTTTAGTCAACTCACCGAGTTTATTTAATGCACTCAGAGCAAAGAGGAGTTCCAGGGCTTTTAATAAGGCCTCAGATGGTGGTGGGTCCATAAAATCAAAATTTAACAAGTCATGGATACCAAGGCTCTTAAGAGTAAGGACAACATTCGCAAGGTTCGTCCTTTGTATTTCTGGCACTGTATTATCTTCCAAATCATTGTAATAGTTATAGGCAGTATATAATCGGAAGCATTTCCCCGGACCTGTTCGTCCAGATCGACCTGCCCTCTGGTTAGCTGATGCTTTGGAGATTGGTGCAACCAGCAAGGATTCCATCCCAGTCCTTGGATTATAGGATTTCATTTTACAGAAGCCTGGATCAATTACATATTTGATCCCATCGATTGTCAGAGAGGTTTCAGCTATATTTGTTGCAAGAACAACCTTTCGAGCTCCTTCGGGAGTGGGTTCAAATATTTTTGCTTGGAGCTCAGTTGGTAGGTTTGCATATATCGGGCAGATAATGAGCTCAGCAATCTTTGTCCCTAGGCCCCTTGTCCTGTGCTTTAAAATTTCTTCTGCTGTTTCGATCTCTTCTTGACCAGTAAAAAAAACTAATATATCTCCAGGTGGTTGCGTCACATGAATCTGGAGAACAGTAACTATCGCAGCATCCAAGTAATCAGCTTCTGGAGCTTTTGTGTAGTGTATTTCAACAGGATACCGCCTCCCTGGAATTTTAAAGATTGGAGCTGAATCAAAATAATCACTAAATTTTTCTGCATCAAGTGTCGCACTGGAGATAAGCAACTTTAGATCAGGACGGAAACGAGCAATATCCTGTTATAAAAGAGCATGAGTAGTCAGATTGTGAACCAAAGCATAATAAATACCACATTTAGTCCTACAAACCAAAGGTATTATGGCAATCTCAAATGAAAGAAACTGATTCCAGTACATCTAACTGATATGAGACAGGGTGGTCTGACGGCTCCAAATCAAAGTTACAAATCTAACAGAGACTGATGGCATTGACATAGATATGCACGCCACACTTGTTCCATGAATCATGAGATATAACTCTAATTATTAAAGAAAAAAAATCAACTGAAACTTCAGCGCGGTACTTTATTAAACTAATACGAGATAAATTAGGCTGGATTCACAAAAACATTAACAAACTCATACCACTTGTAAGTGGAAAAATGACCCAATGTTCCACCAAATCAACATCCTTCAAGTGAAAAACGGAAACCATAAAAAAACTGCTGGTTTGATTTAAGGATTTCAGCTTACCTTTACTAGTCCAAATAAGATATCAGTTGAGAGAGTTCTTTCATGGGCCTCATCCACCATCACCACACTGAAAAGTTTGCAGGCAATATAAGCGCACTAGGGCAACCAGTCTACTTGAACCATAAATCCAACCTAAAAAATAGCTCACCTGTAGCCTGCCAGATCTGGTTCACCAAGGAATTCTCGTAACAACATCCCATCTGTCATATATTTCAGAACAGTCTTTTCTGAAGTGCAATCTTCAAAACGGATAGAATAACCAACCTGCAGATGGTAAAAAACATTAATATTGGCCTCGAAAGAGGCATATTACAGTTAAGGTTATCCAGAATGCAATCAGATTTCAGCAACCACAATGTCGATTGCATCATTTTAACAAATCTGAGAAACAGGAAGACCGTTTCTAGAAGCATCATAAGTAGAGGTGATACTAATTTTGCAATTCCAAATAGGTTGACCAATCGAAGCAAAAGATAGCAGCAGAATTCATAAGCTGAAAAACACCAATTCTTCCATATATGGCTGCTCTTTGTCATTTACATCCATAGCAGCAAATCATAGGGCATACAAGTACAACATATACCAGCAGAATAAAATGTGCAGACATCCAGTAACACTATCGTTCATTTTATTTCACAAAGTGTAAACAGTACTAAGTAATGCACAACAGGAGGACATTTTAAACAAATCAGAGCACAGCAATGAAGGCAACGCACACCTCATGGCCAAGTTTGACACCCATTTCTTGAGCAACTCGGGCCGCAACACTCATAGCAGCTACCCGTCGTGGCTGTGTACATCCAACCTGTAAAGAAGAACATAATCACAATCAGACCTATACAGACTTCAAGATATTTCCAATCAACCAACTTGCTACCAAGACCAAAAAGTGGATCTCAAGATTTGGTTTGTAGGCAAAATAATCAGATAACAACACTGGAAGAATATTTCATTGCAGCAAAAAGACCAAATATCTCGTTTCCCCAGTGATGTAATCAGATTAAATTGCCAAGAAATACTTCAACTAAAATTCCCGATCATAGTGGAATGAATGGCTAACAGGGGCTGGATAACACTGTTTTTCTTTCACAAAGGAATTCACCAGAACATTGCACAATTGAGGAAATAACCAGAGAATTTTCTTTAAAATCTAGCAAAACAAACATATCATAAGGAAAGAAACTAACACCTTTCCACGCTTTGTATATCCAGCTTCATGAAGATACTGTGGTATCTGCGTAGTCTTTCCGGAACCGGTTTCACCAACAATAACAAGAACCTATTCCAAGCAATAATTCAAGTGTATGAGAAACAAGTTTCTGCCTTGAATGCCATCAGGGACAAAACAAGGAATCTACTATTGGGGAGGGGGGTGGGGGCGGGGAACAAAATGAATTAAACATGAAGTTGTCAAAAATATCATTAAAAATCCCCAAAAACCAGGCCGGGGTTTTGTCTCTGGATGTCATATAGACCTACACTTGGGTTGATTTGGACATATATTGCAAACTGGAAAGTCTCAAATACTTTGTACGAAACATAACAGGAGTGTAAACAGAAGATACAGAAACCTGATGATCATGAATAGCTTGAAGCAATTCATCCCGATATGGATACATAGGTAAAGTCTTCCTCTCCTCCTGAATGAACAAGAATAAACTGATAAGAAGAATTTACATCCGAAATTTCTGAAATTTGATATCGATCAAAGTTAAAGATATAGGTCTCCAATGACAACTAAACGTGTACTGATTTCCCTCAATTTTCTGAAACTTCCACAGCATGTATGCTGTTTTATGTGACACCATATTATTTAGCCTCTTCAAACTTTTTCTGTGTGTAAAATATTTTTTCTTTCTAACTTACCCTATAGCGACAACTCCGTTGTCTTTCAATTAATTTTCCACACTCTTCTGAAACTTCCAAAGTGATATGTTGTTTAATTTCAAATAATGTAGTATTCAGTCTCTTCAAAATTTATACTTGCTTAAGATATTGTACCCCCAAATTAAAATAAAAGAATCTACTGTTTTCCCTGCATTGCCTACGCACGTCACATGCTTCACATAGGAGAATTTGATCCTGATCATTTGAGGGTTCCTGGGCTGCTCTTGGTTCTTGAGCATGTTGGGAGATTAGGCAGCAGTAGAAAGGGCTACTCAAAAGCTTGACAAACAGGCGGAAAAAAAAAAACCTATCTATGTTCTTAATAGAGGGCTTTTGCTTTTAGAGGTACAAATCAAATAGACTTCCAAAAGGCACACCTGAAGTTTCTCTAAAGCTGATTTCGCCTTAGACTTCTCAAGCAACTCAGTGGGATCTTCATCACCAAACTGCCAAAAATAAAGAACAAAAAAAAGAGGATAAGCAGACATAATATAAAATTCCCACAAAATCAAAGACGGACAGTCATGTTATAATTAAGGAGTCATACATTGTCACCATCCATAACTGTTGCTTTGATAAAGTCAATTTGATCCTCAAACACAAACCTGAACATGAAAAGAAAAAGCAGGTGCCAATCATATGCATGTTCATCTTATGAAGACAACCTTTTAACTATAACCAAGACGAAGAAGAATCAGAATACTGAAACAAATCCAGCAAGCATGTCAACAAGATTAATTAGAAAGATGCAATAGAGTAGAAACTCGACAAACATACTGATAGTCATCAGATAGCTTTTTATTTTTTGAACCAAATTTTAGCGTTGCCTTTCCTGCAAGATGACAACTCCAGGATCAGAACACTGATGTAGAATATTGTTTAATGAGATGCACTGAAAGAATGCCTCTTCAACAACAACTTACCTATTTGATGCTCCTCCCAAGCCTCCTGTTCTGCAAATGGGTTCATTTTGTCCCCAGCGCTTGAGTCCCTATATCAGCATAATCAGCAAAACACTTCAGCGAGACTGAGCAAGTTGTGTTTCCTAAAAATAGATTCGTATGCCAGGTGTGCCAGATGGAGCTCTCAAAGGAAATGAGGTCAATCTACAGAGTGTGCAAGTGCGTGTGTGATGAATGTGCTGAGTGCAAACATTCCTGCATCCTTTCCTTCCCGTGTAAACTCACCTGTAACGCTGCAAAGCCACAGCAAATCTCTTTTCCTGATTAACACCGCCTTCCTCATCGTAGGCTTCCGGCATCCTGTACTGCACTCCCACAATGTACCAGAGTATAGCCAATCATTACATAATAATACCAACATAAAATAACAGAAAGAAAGCCAGAAGGAATTCTATCATGATCCTATATTTTTTGTGGTGTTTATAGATCAGGAGGATAATTTCTTCACAGAAAACTCTTATTGAAGAAGGTCACCTAATGAAGCAAGCTTAAACAAGTATAGCTTATATGGTCATGAATCAAGTCAGTTCCACCACTTCAGCTTGATTTTTCATTTTCCAGATCTGATTTTAGCAATGTAGAACAAGGAACATTTCGACGATTCATAATAGAGTTATCTATTAGGTCTTGGGGTGTCAAAAACGAATAATGAACCACAAGGAAGAGTAATACCCTTTAGCATCAAAGCACTACCCCAATCAACTACTTCTATCACAGTAAACATTTTCCCTTAAAAACCAAAATAAGCTACTTGCCAGGCCTTGTTCTATACCCTCTGATAAAAATGAAAACTAAGAGATGAATAAAGTGGAAAAAAGGGAATCTCCTTTTCAGATTTTAACCAATGACTTTATGCTTATTCTTATGGGCATTTAAAGTGTGTAACTCTACCACTTAGTTAAAAGGGCCCATTTGATTCAATTCACGCATAAGTCCTCTACGAGTTTACTAACTTTACAAATACCAAATATATGTATAAGTTGCCCTCTTCACTCCCACTTTTTCCAAGTATTCATGCACTTGCCTTTACTTCATAGGGCCTTCTCTAATAGGGAAAAGCCTTCCATGTCCATGCTGAGGATATTAATCTCATCAGGAAGGTCAAATAATGAATATCACATATGGGAGAATACCATATTTAATGGCCCAAACAGTTACTGCAATGCCTGGAAGAGAACCACTCAATTTTCTGTGCATACAGCCATTATAAGTTCATGAGTTGTCAAATGTTTCATTTTTCCAAAAGAGTTGCTATATCCTGAAGTGATATAGATGCAGCAAAATAATCTTATGATCTGTCATCAATAACTATTCCTCAAATTCAACTATAAGCAACATTTGCAAGAACATAATCTGCTAGCAGTTACTGTCATAAATAGCTTGAAAGCAATTAACATTAAAAGAAATAATTATGCACAACAATGAATGAACAAGTGGACCGGCCAACTATGCCTTAGTGAAATTCTTGATTACCTCACTTGAATTGTCTGCCTCCTCTGACCGCTTCTTCACAAGCTCATATATCTCCTTCTTGTACCTAGAGAAATTCAAAATCCATGAACTTTTTTCCACTCACCTAGTTTTCAGAAAGGATGGGGGAAACACATGCCTGGAACCAATGACAGTGATTTTGACCTTTGAACTATTACTTTGCTTTCCAATTGAAATCCGTGGAATTGTAAAGATCATACAAGACGAAGGGTTCAAAATGTAACTCACTGATGCTCAAACAACAGGGTAACTTCCCTTAATTACCACCAACATGCTTGCACAAAAATACACAGTATCAACCAACAAACATATAGCAAATGTTCCAAGTCCTTGTACACCATCTTTCTGCATGTCAACGTAGTGGTCATTCTAGAGATGGAGAAGAACAAAGCAAGATTAAAATTTTATTTCAATGACATGATCCATAGAAGCTTTGTTCTTTTTCCAAAATAGCAAGGAAAAGAAAAGGACTATATGTAACAACTTCTTATCGACTAGCTCTGGAATAAAATCTTGGGAGACTATATAGTCAATAAGGTGAGGTTTTTTCTTTTTAACAGAATAAAACATTGTGCAGAAACAGGCATTCTTTATCTAGGAATAGAAGGCAATATGGCATCGCATCATAGAAGTTTCAATATCAAGCTTAGATGTTCACTTCAAATAATTACAAAAGCACACATAAGCCCATCATAGATAACCATTAGTGGATAAACAATTAAATGAAACTAAATATCCAGCATGCTCATAAAAAGTAGAAGGAAATTGGGTCCTATAGAAGTAGATAGCTGTGCAGGTAGTAGAAAATACCTCAACTCTCGCTTTTCTGCTTCAGTAAGCTCTACCCCATCAAACAGATATTGCTCATCTTCTATATCATCTCTACCAAACAATTATTAAAATTGTCAAGAAAAAGCACACATAACTTTTTCCATCTTTCTTTTTCTCCAGCTGAAAATATTTGAAAAGCAGAAGCTGTAGCATGCAGCTGAACTAAGGTAAGAGCAATACATCATACCTTAATTCCTCTAGTTTCTTTTGCTCCCTTTTCTTTAGGTATTCTTGTCTTGAAACTATTCTGAAGTGAAGGCAAGAAAAAGATGACTGATCTTAATTACTAATCCAGCATATAAAATAGGAACAAATAATGAAGCAACAGATAGGACATAGATGATCCTTCAGCGCACTTTAGCAGACTCTAAGCCAGTTAATGTAATATGGGAATAGTGATTACAAAACTATTACAGAATTTCCCATCACTCAGGCAAATGCTTATGGTATTTAATGAAGAATTTGTGACAGCAATTGGTGAATTCAAAGATGAGTTTCTGACATAAGAAGGTTAATGTTAAAAGCCCAGAGATCTAACTGGAGTGCTTCCATCCTTCCAGTATCATCAGTTGACTCCAGATTAGATCTCCCAGACATGAAAAAGCTCTATCTCAAGAAAGAAAATGTGCAAATAACTTCTTCTTTTTTTTTTTTATAAGAAAAATGTTCAAATAACTATAAGCACCTTCTTTCCTCATCCACTTTTCCACGTACCACAAAGAATAATTTGAAAAGGCACAGCCAGGGGATTGAAGACAGAGAGAAAGCCTTAAACTACCAGGACCACAGAAGAAGACATGGACCTTGCCAGTCATATCACACAAGTAATACAATAGACAAACACCCATTGATCTACACAAGCAACACAGAGGATTATAATCAACATATGGCACAAACAACAAGGACATTACTTCTTACACGACCACTTATATTATTTGCCATCTTTTCTATCCCACTCTCACATAAGGATCAATCATAACATGTCAATTTCAGAACCCTTCTCTTAAAGTGGCAAACAGCCATCTCCAAAAGCCTCCAATTTCCACTGGCCTAGTTCCTAAGTGCCCAGAATCAACAAGCAACTTTAACACATTCTATGTTTCAAAAGATGCCACAGAACAACTACTGTTAAACATGTGTTGACGCAGCTTCTTTTTAAATACCTCTCTAGTAAAATAGTCATGCCCAAATATTCATGTGTGCATCTGCACACAATGCCCAAATATGAAGGAAAGAGGATGAGCATTAGTATTGGAACTTTCATATATTCAGGGACAGCCCAAAGGGGGAACACTGATTATTTGGGGAGAAACAAGTGAGAATTTTCATTTCCTCTTTCCTAGACAGCAAGAAATCTATGATAATCCATCTGTCATTCATGTAAGTTGGAATTACAAAACTTTCAAACTTTTTCTGCAAAGTCCCATAGAATGTGAGAAAGGAAATTTCTGTTGGTTGTTCAGCATAATTTGTCTTTATTATTAGCAAGTCTATGACTCATTTCTCTCAACAAAAGACTATTTATGTGGTTTAACGGAGGCCCCAAACAAGATGGATGATTAAAGAGAACTAATCATGTATATAATGAAGGAATGGACTTTGGCTACAGTTTTATATATTCTTTCTTCCTTTTCACACCAAAATTGATCTCTACTTCTGTATGCATCAAAACAACTCAAGTGAGATTGAACCAAACACATTAGGTTGACTAGATGCATCTTTTGTGCCATTCACTCCACCTAGATATCCTTTGAGAATTTTTCGAGTACATGTCACATATGCTTATCCACACATCAGGCTTCCAATTACTGAAGGGGGCAAAAAAGGTAACCTTATGATATTTCCATCTTCAAACAGGATGCAATATCATGTTAAAAGCACAGCCATGGAGCAAACCAGATGGGATGTATAATGACCAACCTTAAGGTATCAATGCCATCATCCTCAAAAGCATTTGATCTCCTTATTGCCTCTTCTGTTTTACAATAAAATACATTAAACTGAGAAAGGTAAGCAACATTTACATCTAAATACAACCCATATCAGCAATATATGCAACCCATATCAGCAATATGTAATTCTGTGAATATGTACATGTCTACCGCTATGCATTTATTCATGGATAGAAATGTGTGTTCACATAATCATGCAGGACGCTCAAAAGCTATACCTTCCTCCCGTCGTGATAACTTGGGCTCTGTTAACTGTCCGAAAATTTAAAAAAACATCAGTCATATGAAAATTAACAAATAAAGAATTTTGCAAAAGATCATATGTGGTATATATGTACATCTGTAGGTAGAAATATGTACATCTCTAATGCTAATAATTGGGTACACATATGTACATCACTATGTAGAAATACAAAACATCTACTCCCCCAACCATCGCCGCATAGAAGAACTGCTACTTGAATTTTTCTGACGTACATTATACCTACATGATTGTAGATGCCACAAAATCCACATGCGGAACCATTACGTACTAGGGTCTACAAACTGATCCAGGCCCATACATAACTATGTGGTGTATATCTGAAATCTGAAACTAACCATTTTTTTCCTTTCAGCTATAGCATATTCATTAAAAGGACATTGTTGTACACTATATATATGTTACATGGACAAGTCAGATTGATTTGCTTCTGCCGGAAAGTGCAGGTATGCAGCCATTATCTAGCTGCATCCAGTTGCACAGAGACATCAACCAATGATTTTGGGATGCATAGGTAACTTATACAATGATGCTTCAGACCAACAAGGCATGACCCAAAGAGGTCCAAGCACATCTTTGGACAAAAGCTAAAAGTAACAAATCAGAATATTTATTCCACTATAATGTGTACCTTCCGTGTTCCTGCTGCATCCCGTTCCCTTATGTTCTGCTCTAATTGCTCCCTCTCTCTTTGGTCACGCAATCTTTCTTCTTCTGACTGCATAACAGTATAAGCACAAGCCATATTTCACAGTTAAGAGAACGAAAACAGGAAAAACAAAATAATGGAAAATACAACAAAATGTTCCCCCTCAGAGGACTTGATGCTTAAACACGAGTACAAACTTTAATGAGGAACAAAATAGTATTATAACACCATGTAGGCCTTCAAGGAAGCATATTTCAGATTGGATGCTGCAGAACATGTCAGCACCCAGTTGCACCAAACATATAGCAAGCAATCAGACCAACCAATGAGAACACCAGCTAAAAGCCTTAAAATAACTAAAGCAGTTAATCAATTAGAGTGTATATTCGATTATGTTGTCCATAATAAATTTTAAAAAAAAAATTGAAAGTACTCTGTATTATGACAGCCTTCTTTCTTCTTTGAGAACTCCAGTGTGACAAAGGCAAGGCATCTTAGACAAAAAAAAAATCCACATTTTGGAACAACAATTACCTCTGAGTTATCATCCTCATCCTTGGAAGTTCGTCTTTTAACCTGTCTCTCTGCTTCCCCTTGTACAATTACCTGTGGCATTGCATTAAGGCAAACCAAATGCAATCTGTCATTAGAATAAGCATTGCCTATAAATATACAAAATGAAACAAACAGAAAATTGCATCAATTAGGCAATAAACACCGTGCCTCATCATCTTCATCTTCTTGACTTTCAAGCTTCTTCCTGAAACGTCTTTTATGGGTATCCACTTTTCTGGTTTCAGCCACGGCAGTAGAAGGTCTATGGTCAACATGACCCTTGACATCATTGTCTTCATCATCATCATCAGCGTCCAAAAGCGCATAAGTCTTCTGCTTCCGTGCCAACATAGCAGCCTCCCTTTCTTGTTTCTGATAGACCTGTCACAGACACCAAGTAGAGTGAGAAAGGGTAAAGCAAATAGAAAATGAAAAACAGAAACAGCCAAGAAAATTTAGCAGATGTTTGCCATACTCTTTAAGTATATGAATTCCAGAAATCTCAGTAGGACTCACATTTAAACCAGATGCTTTGCGTGGCACTCTAGCAAAGATTTCTTCAGCAAATGCACGGGTTTCACCCGATGAAGACAGTCCAAATTCCACGAGCTTGCTAACCACATCAGCTGGTGATGTCGCTTGCTTAGCTGCAACAAAAGTGCCATCTCCATTAGACAAAAAGCTAACCATGATCATAAATGTCTTCCACAGGTGCGTCATACAAAGAATATCACATCGTCACCTACATAGTCCGATAATATACTGGACAACTGTAGGTTGAGAATATCCCACCAATGACATCAACTTATCCGATACCCAGGTCTTCAAATTGCTTTCACTCCCCATGTTCTGTGCACTGAATAATGTAACCAAATCAAACCAAAAGGTTCTTTCTAAACTGGTGAAGCCCAATAATCAGAGAAAGGGAACATTACGTTGATGAGACTAACCAGGGAGCAATTACTACCACTAGGGTTGTCTGGTGGGGAACAGAAAAAGGCTGGCGCCTCGCACGTAGGAAGTCTTCGAGAGTGTGACGCGAGAATGCTGGTTGACCGACTGGATGCCACAACCGTAGACGCCCGGAGATTGAGAACGCACCGGCCGATCGATGGCTTTGCCTAGGCAACTGCGGAGAGTAATCGACAGAAGAGGATGGGCAAACTTTCAACGAGAGCCTTTACACGAAACGGCGACGTTGTGCTTGGGCACAACGACGGAAGGCGGTCGAGACTCGAGCGGCAGAATTTTATTCCGCGAGCGAGACGACGACATGCAGTTTACAAAATGAAAACGACGAAAGTAACCGCAGCTTGCTATTAACGGCACGCAAAATTCCGCCTGTAGGAAACTTTATCGATTGTAAGCAAAGAAAATGCAGATTCAAAAAATGAAAGATAATAAGGAAAATAAAGAGGAGGAAAGAAGATAGAAAACAGGGAACTGCATTAACCAATTGGTTTTAATTAATGATATTCGTCTTTTTCCCTTTAATTTAATATTTTGCTTTCAGTCTTACTCTCTTCAATTAAAATCCTATCTTGTGAGTTTATTTCCTTTCCAAATATTTTCTTGGTAAATATTAAAAATTAATATTAAAGAGGAGGAAAGAAGATAGAAAAAAGGGAACTGCACTAACCAATTGGTTTTAATTAATGATATTCGTCTTTTTCCCTTTAATTTAATATTTTACTTTCAGCCTTACTCTCTTCACTTAAAATCTTATCTTGGGAGTTTATTCCTTTCCAAATATTTTCTTCGTAAATATTAAAACAAGAAATATGATTAGAATATTTTTGTACTCAGCTTCTATTTGTTATATTTCTTTTAATTAAAATGGCTACGCATGACCGGACAGAAAAATATATATATATATAAAAAATTGTTAGTGTTTTTAAAAATTAATAAAACATTTTCTGGTTTAGGTAGCTATTGCAAAATCACTCTATTGGTCACATTTTAGTTCAGATTTTTGCAGAATTAATAACTTTGCATGTCAAGTATATATATATATATGATTATGTGGCATGCCAAATATTTTAAAAATAAATTAAATATTATAATATATTTATATAGTTGAATATTTTTAATTTATTTTTAAAAATAATAATTTTTTGTTCGAGAGGAAAAAACATCTGCACTGAATTCGGGGGCACCCTGGCCGCCTAGCTCTGTCCCTGCTTGCCCACATCTACAGAGCCAGCTCCTTTGTTATTTTTTAGAAAGTGTTATATGCTATATATACTTTGAACCAAATTACAAAATCAATTATAAATTTCATCAGCAAAGCTTGATCAATGCAACTTTAAACCCTATTTGAAATGAGAACAACAGTGACCAATAATTACTTGTTAAGGTGTGTAAAGAAAAACATCAGTTTTGTTCGCTTGTTCGAAGAAAGTTGTAAAAACCTCTCTAAATTAGGTAGGTTTTCCTAATAAAAATAGATTTAGTTGACAACGTTTTCATAAACTGCCATTAAGTCTCACATATTTCCCATTGCATATCCGAGGAGGAGATCTCTTGCAAAATGGTTGTCAAACATGCTCAGTTTTTACACCCAATTCAACCGACTATATCACGAGCTTTGTTTTTTATTAATTTAATAAGTGAGATTTTAACGTAGGATAACAATATAAATTTATTCTTAATTTAGGGGGGAATATATCGAGTTTAATAATTTTTAATACAAATCGTGAAATGAATCACAATTGTGAGTTATGCTTCCATGGTATAGTAAGTACGTAGAAAAAAAATAAATAAAAAAAAAAAAAACGAAACTTAGGTGATATTAGTTTGTAAAAATATTATAGAATATGATGTATTCAATAAAATTTATAAAATAAATATCAAATTATTAAAAAAATCATACAGCACCAATACTTTTTTAATAAACTTCAACAATTTTTCTAAAAATTTTAATGACTTTTCAATAAATAACTTTAACAAATTTTATCTCTTTATACCTTTTCCCCAAACATTAATATTTTTTTTATTAAAAATTATATCAAATCATCTATTTTCTTTTTTTTTTTTATAAATCTTAATAAAAATAATAATATTTTTAAAACTTTTTACTAAATTTAATATAAAAATTTATAAAATTATAATTTACGTAAATATTTATAATTTTATCAAAAATACAAATTTTTAAAATTATTTACAGAACGAACATCCCTGCGTGTCAGGAAATGATGCTACAGGTGGTTCCTCGGTATTTGATACAATTCAGGGCTAACTTTTTTATTTCCCTCGATTTGTAGCGAACGTTTGACGCTGTATTTGTCTCCGCGTGGATGACGAATTCCAGACTTCCAGTCCAATTGCAAGCCACCAACAGAGATCAATACCCACGTAAGACAACGGTCAAAGCCAACGTGGCTTCCTAGTTTCTCCCGATGTCGCCAAGAAATGACGTCCGCTTCGCCTCTTAGCCTCTGACCTTGAACCACTACGCGCCTAAACGTTCCCTCCAACGTTAATCTCTCTCGCTCTCTCCAACCCCAGAAGTCAGACTCAGGGAGAGGGGAGGCGGGACTCTCTGTCTGATTTCTTGTTATATCTCTTCGTTTCTCTCGGTTGATCGCAAAATGGGGTGCTGTGCGAGCAAGGAGGGAGACTCGAAGGCCTGTAGGGTTGCCCGGTGGAGATCAACTGGTATTGTGGCTCTCCGAGACTGCAAATTGAAGGCAAACTTCCTCTCTTGCTGTAATGTCATATGTATATTGCTCGTATTTACGCCTTTCTGCGTTATTTTTTTTTTCTTTTGGGTTTTTGGCTCGTCGAATTAGCTATTGCAATACAAGGGAATTTGGGTTTAAAGTAATGGGTAGGTACATGGGTGTGTTTTGTTGGAGGGTGAAAGAGGAAAGTGAGCTGCTTAAGTTTGGTCGAGTTGGTTTTAGTTCTTGTTGCTCTGCAACTGTATCACAAATCAAAGACTGATCACGTTGTAGGTGTGTGAGCGCATTCTCCCATGTGTTCGTATTCTGTGTTTGTTTCCCTGAGGGGCCTCAACGTCGTGTATGGACCAAGGATGAATAATTATGAGCGATAATTGCGTGCAAAGACATTTTTGATGTACTCTATTGTTTTTGCTCGTGAGTGAGAGTTGATTGAATGTGAAGTACTTCACATTGGCAAAATGTTTATAAAGAAAACTAAGATCAATAGTTTTCAAGTGTTCCATACATATTTATGTGCAAACTGGAAAGGCTTTGTTTGCAGTTTTTGTGGTGGAGTTGTAAATTGTGCTGGTTTAATTTCTCTTGGAGGAGGTCAGCTGATGTTGCTCTAACAGTTTTCAGTCCTGTGCTGTATACAATTCAAAGTAGAAGGGAGTCTAAATCTAAGTGGAACTGGTTCCCATCTTGTCAAGAATATGAAGTACTTAGTTGCAGTTTAGTCACATCTCTTGGGCAATGCTGAAAATTAGATACAGAAGGCTCAACAGGCACGGAGCTAGGAATTGAACCTGGAGGGATGGTTGCAATTAGGAGGGAGGAAGAGAGGGGGGGGGGGGGGGGGGGGGGGTACAACTAGTAAACTATAAGAAGAAACCTTTAACTTTCTTTTTTCCAGATTCAGGGAGGGGCTGGGACCCCCCTTGGCCCCTGAACTTCAAGGATAAATCACATTTTGTAGTTTATCATGCATAAATAGAAAGAAAAAATAATATTGGTAGCTGTCAATATGGAAAAAAGTTAAAGTTAACTAGTAAAATTATATAATACCAGTTGAAGTACTAACGGAACCTTCTTGTGGATATTCTATTGTCTGTGTCAGGCATTCCCAAATGAAGTTTTCGATCTGGAGAGATCAGTACGAACTCTTGATTTAACACACAATAAGATAGGTATTGCTCTTTCCCTATGAAGTGCCCAATCACCAGGTTAACATTGGTCAAAGAACCTATTTAAGCACTTGGTCTCATTGTCCTGTGTACCTGATCTCAGTTATTAGTGAGGAATTCATGTTATTCCTTTCTTAATCCCTGAGAATGAAGTTTTTGTATTTCTAAAACCTATCTGTTACTAAATATTATGCTATTTTTGCAGTTGAGATACCTATGGATATAAGCAAATTAATTAACATGCAGCGCCTGGTAAGAGTCTTTAAAGTCTTTTGTGTACATGCACTTTAGTCACTTTTCTATTATCATATGCTGTAACAGCATTTGTATTTATGAGCTATGAAACCTAAAGTACCATTTTTGGTGTGGAGACAGCTGGTCAATCTTGTAAGGAAAAGAGTGCTCCCTGGTTCAACTAATTTAAATTAACAAGACGTGAAGATTTACCTTCAAAGTTACACCATACTTGAAATCTTTTTCACTCAGTCCAGTAGCATTCCAGGTTAACCTACGCAAATGGACATAGTTGTGAAATGAAGTTTCTAGCGAAAAAATACTTCACCAAGTTGGACTGGCAATGGGGTCCTACCAAGTGTAGCTGATGGGGCCATGAAAATCTGTGTGATACTAAAGCATTGGAGTTTACAGTAAAGCCATTTGGTCTGGCCACCGTGATCAAAATTAAAGTCAAAAGACTCCAAGCTCATTGTTCAATCAGAGATGTATATATTCACACAGGTCTCTCCTGTGAACCAATAGAGGGAATTTAATTATTACTAATTGGTATCTTTATTTATGCATTAATACTTATAAAAAAAAATCTTTATTTATGCATTAATGACGGTAGATGTATTAGGCTCTTAATAACAAATCTGTTACAGAGAGACAGAGGTTGGATGTTTGAGAGAACCTGTCATTAGCCTCATAGCATTCTATAGGCCATAGGGCTTTAAAGCTGCATAACTGCTCAATTTTCAAGACAATTAGATGGATCCATCCAGTTTGACTGGGCTTTAGTTGGCGTTAGACCCATTGTGGAGTTATTGATGAATTCTGCTGAGGTATGTAATCTTGGCCGAGGCACCCAGTTGCTAACCAAGGAACATTTTTGGAGGTACATGGTCCAGTGGAACTGGAATTATCTGATATTCAGTTTCTTTATACGCATAGAATAGTTGTTAAAAGTACTTATAAAAAAAAAGAAGAAGAATTAGTTGTTAAAAGTATTCATAAGTACAAAGGAATGTTCGGCTTTATCTTTCTGTATCTTAAAGCGGGATTGTCTCTAAGAGCCGTTCTTGTGACTTTACCACTTAGGCTTATCTTTACTATTTATTTCATGTTATGAGATTAATTGCACATCAATTGGTTATTATAATTCAATCAAGATAGGCAAAGCTTGATTTTAAAATTGTTCTATCTTTCCAGATCTTATCTGAGAATCTCATCGAGCGACTACCGTCGAATTTGGGGAAACTTCAGTCTTTGAAAGTTATGACACTCGATGGAAATCGAATGACTTCTTTGCCTGATGAATGTAATTCCCTTCCTT
>RXIC02000083.1:0-131316 GCA_003952965.2 Morella rubra | reverse complement strand
GACTGTAACGTACTCTAGGAATGACTTATCACCTAAGTAAGGGATCAGAGTGTAGATTTAGGTGTAGTGTCGCTGTTGTAGGATAGATAGACGTATAAGGTTTCGATTCTTTTATATTAGTTTATAGGTAGTTATAGTCAGTCCGATTAAACTCGATGGATTTCACTAGAATTATTTCATCCATTCTCGAAATAAATATGGTAGAGAACTATTGGACGCTATTGATTCATTTTAATAAGTTTTGTACATTATTGAGATAAATAGCACTAAATGAGATAACAAGCAAGATTGATGAATTGTTGGGCTGATGAGTTAAAAAAAGTAATTTTTCCTTGAGTTGAAAAAGATGCTTTGACGAGGATTTCAGGAGTTCTAGACCCGTACCAATCATCTATTTTTAAAATATCCTAAGAATTCAACAGGATAATATGCTAGAATCCATTATCCAATTAGCTTTCTCGGTGCGGATGTGTTTTCTTTTTTTTTTTAAACAAGAAATTTTATATATAAAAAGAGCTACAACAAACTGTCAGAGCACTTAAAGCGACAAGAAAATAAGAGTACAAAGCTGTGGTGCGGATATGGTTTCGTCATAAGGAAGTGCGAGAAATGAGGATATTGGCTCTCTGCCAGTGCCAGCCATTCATTGTGAGACCAGAAAAATCCACGCGTTGATTTTCACGACTCGAATTGACGAAGTATTCGGTAGATGTGAACAGGCAATAAACTTCAACTTGTCTATGTGCGTTAACGTTAAAGTTACAGTCTCACGCTCAGTTTTGGGGTGTGGATTTAGGGAAGGGAGCCGCAGACCATCCAAATTTATTTCTTTATTCGAAAGAAATATATTTTATATTATTTAATTACTACAAATTTAAAAATTTAAACCTCAAACTATCATCGTACAACACAATTTAAATTACCCATATATTTTACTATTTTGCTATTGGAACTAGCAAAGTTCATTTCATCTAACAGTGGGATTAAGTGCAAAACATAGAATATTTGGTTATTAAAAATATTTGATCTAATAAAATAACTTCAAAATAATTTTTTCTTCTCATAAAATCATCTATTTTTATCAAAATAAACATAAAAAATTTACTCAAATAATCCTTCTTTACATTTTCACCGATTTTCATACACTAAAATTCTAATAGTCAAACCTCACCCTAATATTTGATAATTTAATCGAAGAAATGAACAAAGCGGCTACCAAGCATGACCAAAATAATTAATTAATCTTTAATTATTGTTTTGTTCAATTCATTCTCTTTTAAATTTTTATTGTAGTATTTAATATTTTTTAAAATGTTAACTTTAATTTTATAGTGCATAATAAATTTTATTATTTAAATTTTATTTTAAGAGAACAACCTTCAAATAGTTGCAACTCACTTTGTCATCTGTTGCTAATAAAAGATAATGTTCGTTTTATAACGAATTTTAAGATTTTTAGTATTTTGATAGAATTGTAAATATTGATGTAAATTAAAGTTTTAAAAGTTTATGTGTAAAAATTAATAAAAATTTTAAAGATATTTAATTTTTATTGAAATTTATAAAAAGTATAGAGATAAATGATTTGATGTAATTTTTAATAAAAAATATTATAATTTAATGAAAGTACGAAGAGAGAATATTTATTATAATTTTTTAAAAAAATATATTAAAATTTGTGTGAAAAAATTATCAAAATTTGTATAAAAATTATTAATAAATGAGTTGAATTTTTTCAAATATTTATTTTGTGAATTTTATTAAGTGTGTTAAAATAATTTTACAAATCAACGTGTCCAGAAGAACTTCCATAGAAGGCAAGGAGCGTGGTGGCCCCCACTCCCGAAAATGTACATTACATCTAAAAGACTCGAATGACACAAGACTAAAGTCAGACATTCGGCGTCTTGAAGCCGTGAATAATTGAAAATATCAACGTATCGGACCTCGTGCATTTGACCCGTAAGCGTAATCAGACGCGCGGTAGAGTCCTTTCCTCTAGTGTTACAAACCGACATAACCGGTCACTGTTGTTCAGATTACGACCGGTTTTGACCGGCATCAGAGGAAGGTGAGTGGACCTGATATTAAAGTCAGACATTCGGCGTCTCGAAGCCGTGAATAATTGAAAATATCAACGTATCGGACCTCGTGCATTTGACCCGTAAAGCGTAATCAGACACGCGGTAGAGTTCTTTCCTCTAGTGTCATAAACCGACATAACCGGTCACTGTTGTTCAGATTACGACCGGATTTGACCGGCATCAGAGTAAGGTGAGTGGACCTGAAATCCGATGGCTAGCAAATTGCCATCCATGGCAGCGCGTGGATGAGGTGCATAATATGAATCCCCAACCGATGCTTCCATGTGCAGGCTATAATAATATTAATTAAAAAGGAAAGTTCGGCTTTCTGCTCCACTAGTGGGAGATATCAAATATTGAGCAGCAGGATAAGTATGGAGGAGTTTTGTATTTAGCAAATACTTTTCGTCAGATTACGTGGGAGTGAGAGTGGTGAAGGGGGAATACAGTATTTTCTTGATCTACTAATGCGCTCTTTCTTTGGCTCTGCAACTCATCCCTCTTCTAATTCAATCGCATAGAGAAGGATTGAAGGCTACAGCCATGGCGGAATTACCGGTGGTTTTCATCTTTGCCTTTTGTGCTGCTTGCTTCTTTGGCATGATCGAGCTGGCTCAAGCTCAAAATGTCACTGATCCTGTTGAAGGTGTCCTCTCTCTCTCTCTCTCTCTCTCATGCCAGCACAGATTTTCGCGTTTCAGTTATTGTTAGCAGTTGCTCAGTGCTCTGTTTTCTTTTGCATATTCATTCCACACGCGTGTAGTGATCTGAAAACTGTTTCTTCTGAAATTATTAAGAAGCCCCAATATGACAGAAGAGCTTCAGAAATCTCTTAGGTTCAAACTTCAAACCCAAAGAATGATGCTGAAAAAATGAAACTGCACACTGAACTTCTGATTTTCTAGGTTATGTCCAAATTTACCAGGCAGCATCTTAATTTTAAATTTTAAAACCTTTCGATATAGATATAATCAAATTTCTAACATTTTTTTAAAAAAAAAAAATTCTCTGTCTCTCTCTTCGTGAGGAGCACTACTACTATGGGAGAAAGCCATTGTACTTTTGGTGTGCTCTCAAACAAACTCGCCCCCTCTGACAAAAAGAAGAAGAAGAAGAAGAAGTTCACCGCCTCTTACTTAACCCACCACCCCCAACAAGAAGAAACTCACCTTCAGTCAAAGGGCATGTGATTTTCTTTTTTCTTTTTTTTTGTTGGCTTTTATCAGCTACATTGTTATTTGTTGAATTTCACGTCTACTGTATTCTGTCCAAAAGTCAAGAAAGAAATTGACGCATACCCAAAAATTTGGGACACTTTTGTTTTGTAAAAGTATTATAGGAGAAAATAAATATATTAAATTCACAAAACGAATATTCAAAACATCGAAAAAAATACTACACAAACACCAATACTTTAATATAAACTCTAACAACTTTTTATATAAATTCTAATTTTTCAACAAAAAAATCTAACAAATCTTTTCTATTATACTTTTTTACCAAATTTCAATAATTTTTTATTAAAAATTACATCAAATTATCTCTCTTTATATTTTTTTAAAAATTTTAATAAAAATTAAATATTTTTTTAAAATTTTCACCAATTTTTACATAAAAACTATAGATAAATATTCACAATTCTATTAAAAATATAAAAATCTTACAATTTTTTATAAAACGAACGTACCAGTTAAATAGTGCTTTCTTTAAATTTTTTTTAATTGAAAGAAGTCCACAATTTTCGATAGATTTTAAACAGTGTTTTATTTTAATTAAAAGAAGTCCTCAATTTTCAATATATATTTTAATTGAAAGAAGTCCACAATTTTCGATATAAAACCCTTAATGGTGTTTGTTAGTCAAAATTTTTGGTAATTTTAATCTAATATGATAATTACAAAATATTATTTTTTGATAATAATTCTCCCCTCATCAAATCATCCATTTTCACTATAAAATAAAAAAAAAAAAAAAAATACATTTTTCACCCACGAACTACCATAGGTTTTGCACTCTAAACTACTAATTTTGACACATTGCACCCTCTAACTACCAATTTTTTTTGCACCGTTTTATCAAATTTTCAGACTAAAATGATGATAATGCCCTTGACCCATTTTGCATATATTAAAAATATTGTTGTCAATTCATTAATTTTTCAAGGGTATTATTGTCAAATGGAGGATACAAAGTATTTAATATTAATAGTTAGAGGGTGTAATGTGTCAAAGTGGGTAGTTTAGGGTGCAAGATGTTTAACATTGATAGTTTGAGGGTGCAATGTCTTAAAGATGGTAGTTTGAGGTGCAATATGTTACTACCTTGGTAGTTTGTAGGTGAAAAATATATTTTTCCATAAAAATTTATTTAAATCATCTCTCTTTATTTTTTCACTAATTCCAACACCCTAAATTTTAATCATACTAAAATTTTAACACTCAAACATCAATTTCCTGAGCTCTTATTTTTTTTGTTAAGAATTTTTAGGATTCTTCAACTTTTAAATGTGAAAAAATTATAAATAATTTTCAAGTCATAATTTTCAAAACTGATAATAAAGACTTTCATCAGTCCACATTTTATTTGTTTTAGAGTTGCATTGGGGGCGTCTGAAAGTGTAGGGGACAACAAATTGTCTTTGTCAACGTAAATGGTTGTATGTGGAATTTTCTTTGGAGTGGAAATTGTAATGGCCGGATCCAGACGGGTGTGGCCGTCCGAGAGATTTGAAAGATTAGGAGAGATATTGTTTTGAAAAATAATTCTGTTCACTCTTATCTTCAAGCTTGCATTTGATTGCAGCGAGAGTTTTGAATTCAATGTTCCAACAATGGGGACTCAAGGCGCCGTCGGGTAAATGGAATATAAGCGGGAAATTGTGCAGTGGACAGGCCCTTGCCTCGAACACCATCGAGACTTTAGGCAACCCTTTTATAAAGTGCGATTGTTCTGACAAAAATCAATCAACTTGTCACATTACCGAACTGTATGCGTATTTCTTTCTCTTGTTGTTTTTGTTTTTTTTTTTTGGGTGACTACCATCACCTTTGTGTAAACACTGTGGAGAACTTGGGTGATGTTAGTTGCTGATCTTTGAGCAGCCATTTATTAGCACCTTAAATTATGACATAGAATTTTATCCTTCCACAAAACTGATATTGTATGTGAGCAATTTCAGTATAGAATTGAACCACAATCCTTATGACAGTCCACTGCTTGGCTCCTAATATCCTCCCAGTAGTTCAATTGAATCATTTTAAATTGACAAAAATAGGGGTAACGGATGAAACAAACCTACACTTCAAAATATCCGAACATCTTTAATATGTGAGTCTTCTTTTTCATGATTGCTTGTTTATTGTGGATTTTCGTTGCAGGAGGGTTTACGCAATGGATGTTAAAGGTGTAATCCCAGAAGACCTATGGACTTTAACTTTCCTCACCAATCTGTATGGTTTCTTCTCTGCATGTTTGTTTACTTCAGTTTGGGATAACTAATGGTTACCTTCTTTCTCGTGCAAGCTAGGATAGACTTGAAATAGAGGTGAAAGATATAGACTAGCAGAAATTTATTCTAGATGTGGTGTTCTTTTCTACAATGGTCCATTTGCACTATATATTGTCTAAATAAGCTAAACTATTCTGTTGCTTATAGGAATTTGGCCCGAAATTACTTGACTGGTAACCTGTCTTCATCAATTGGCAATCTAACTCGCATGCAACGCCTGTGAGCACTCTGTAAATTTTTATTTGAAGCCGCTAGGACATAGTATATCTCATATTGATTAACCTTTCCGTTCATTTGAACTTTAATAAACAGGGAAATTGGCCATAACTCGCTATCCGGGGAGCTTCCAAAGGAACTTGGAAATCTTACGGATTTAAGATTTCTGTAAGTAATTTTCATTGTGACTTTGTTGGTCATCTTTGTCAGCTTGTTGTTTCTAATTTGTTTACAGACAAGGAAGGTCTTCCTGAAATCCAGCCTTTTCTTCTCGCTGCCTTTTTCTTTTGATGGAAATAGGTTTAACAAAGTGTGTAGAAATCCCGAAGATTGTAGAAATCACAAGGATTGTGGTGTAATTAGGATTAGTGATTGAGGAAATATTCAGTGCATCGCATTTAGACAAATTTAGGAGATTGTTTCCTTATTTGTGTTTCGCTATTGTTTTATAAATAGGAGCATATATCATGTACAACAATTCATTCGACGAAATATAGAAATATTTTTTCCTATTTTCATGGTATCAAAGCTAGGTTGCACTAGCTATCAATGACGGAAGCCACCCGATAGCGAAGGATTGGTCACGACTACAATCCCACTTGGGAAACACCAGCGGTGTCCACCATGGGCTCCAATGGTCTTGAAAATTCTTCCTTCCAACTCACAATGGAGAAACTCAACGGGAAAAACTTTCGAGAATGGGCTCAGTTGATCAAACTTGTCCTCAATGGCCAGGGAAAGCTTGGGTATCTTACTGGCGAGACGAAATAGCAACCCTCTACTGATGCTGCTTCTTCGGTGAAATGGCGGTCGGAGAATTCAATGGTTATCGCTTGGATGGTAAATTCCATGATATCCTCCATCGGGAAGATGTACCTGTTCTTACCGAAGGCAAAGGATGTTTGGGATGCCGTTGGTGCGAGACTACTCAGATCGTGAAACTCCTCCATGGGAGAGGTCTTTGATTCAAAACCGCTCTCCCCCAGTTAGTTATTTTAATGTTCCAGGATTTCAGCAATCAGGACTGAATACTTTCCATCAACAGGGTGACAAGTTGCAGAATAGTGCTTCTCAGAGAACCATTCCGCAGTTTCAGGAAGACGGAAACAAGTGGTTAGATCGTAGCCCTCTACAAAAGCCACTTGCTGAAGGCAGTCATATTTATGTAAATGTTCCGAAGTCTGCAGGGGTAGAAACAAACACCAAGAACATTTCAGGTTCTGTGGGCCATCAACAGAATATATCTTCATATGATAGTGGTGGCCAGCCATACAATAGATCAAATGGTTGGAACTTCACTGAATCTTTGACATCTGATAGTGGGGTTACTTTGAAACATCAAGAGAAAGAAAAATCATCTCAATTGACTCAGAATAGGGATCATAATGGAGCCACACAAGGGGAAGTTGGTCGTGGTACTGGTATGTGGAGGACTGCTTCTGTTCCTAATTCATCTGTTGAATTGGAACACACCAAATCTGGTATAGGTAGCTTGCAGGTCTATAGGGAAGATTCAAATTCAAATAGTACTTTGGCAATATCAAATTCAAGCACTCCAAGGGTCATCCAGGAAAGGTGCCAGCAGCTTCAAAACAGTAATAATATTGATCTCTGGAAAGATGTTCAATCTTTGGGGAACTCCAAAGGGAATGATGCTCTGGGGAAATACCAGCATCATCTTGATGAGAGCCGCCAATTGTTGGACTTATCAGGGAATAATGGCTTGAACAAGGGAGAAGTTGAAATACATGAAGCAGAGAACTCGAGTAAGAAAGAGAACTCGAGTGACAGTTTTCGCTCAAACATGTCTCCCCATGCTTCCACTGGTGGTTTGAGAGAGAATGTTTGGTTAGATGCTAGTGACTTGCGTACTTCAACTGGGGGCAAACACAAGTTTTCTAGCCCAGCCAATCGAAAACTTGGAACTCGTAGATTTCAGTATCATCCGATGGGGGATGTAGATGTTGTGGAGCCTTCTTCTGGCCCAAGACATAATGCACATTCGCAGGCCACAGGACAGCATGTTTCTCAAGGATTAAGAGGTCATGATCAGGTGTATGTTGGCCAGTCAAGGTTTGCTGGTCACACTGACAGAAATTCTATGGAATTAGAGAAGGTAATTGACCATTTGGCTTTACGTATTGGTGAAAGATGGCAATACTCTTTCTGCGTTTTCTCTTTTCTTCTGCCCTCTTGACAAGTTCAGCATTTCAAAATACTTGGAAGGAAAAAAAAAAATTGCCTTGACACCATTTTATCTGAAATTTTACAGGGCCGTTCGCCTGTTTTTCAGGGTGACACCAAAGGCTTAGAGGGTTTACACTCCAAAAGCATGCTTCCAGGTTATGCACCTAATACGTCTGCCCACTTTGACAAAGCTGTGGGTAATTATGCCCCCAACAAGACAGCTACATCAAGGTAGTTGAATATGTGAGATTAGCTGCTCATCTTTAGCTTTGGTACTCTATTCATTTATTTCTTTTAGATTATCGAGTGATTTTCTTCGGTACGTATTATCCATTAAATTGATGTCTAGCTTGTTTCGTTGGAGGTGGTGATAATGTTTGGATATTTTGCTTGTTTCCAATAGATGTCCAGTAATATGTCTAAGGTTATAGGTTCTCTTTCTGCTTTTCTCGCTGTTATGTCATAAGTCACTGATGACTGAGTTGGGATTATATCTTTTTTGGTTAATTTACACAGTCAAAATATGCTTGAGCTTCTTCACAAGGTGGATCAATCAAATGAATATGGCACCGGAAGACACATTAGCTCTTCTGACCTCTGTCTTTCTTCTGAGATGCCTGAAACTGAAACTTCTGATGGATCTGGTGGTCACCTTCAGCGAAATCAGTCTTCCGCTACCCAAGGTTTTGGTTTACAGTTGGCGCCTCCCTCTCAACGGTTGCCAATTCCTGACCGTGCCTTATCTTCCCAGAGCTCCTCACAAACAGTCCTTGGCTCATCTCTAGCTTCTGGGTCTGTGGATAAGGGTAATACATGGCTGGCTTCCACCACCACTGCTCAGTCTTTGGCCTCTTCTCATGAATCATCACAAGGTGAATTCCAGAATAATATTTCTAGTAGTTTAGGACAAACAAGCAATAAACCATTGCAGTACAATGCCCCAGGAAAATTTTCTGCAACTTTTACCTCTGGCTCTCCTTTCTCAAGAAGTAATCTTTATGGTCAGCAAATGACTGTTGCAAGTGGACAGTCAAATCAATCTGTAAATGTAGCTTTCGATATGCTTGCTTCCCAATCAAGACAGATAGATCAATCTGGTGAGAGACCTCAAACCGGTCAATCTGTACTGGCATCCACACCAGATATGTCAACAAGTCCTCCAAATAATGTTGCTTGTTCTGCAGAGATGTCCAAGCTGAATAGTACAGGCCAAATCTATTCAAGAGATCCAGCCCAACAAATCCCATCTTCGGAGGCCATGGCTACCTCTCTGCATTCTGTCACATCGGCCCCTGCCTTCTCAAAAGTACCTAATTTCTGGAACAGTGTTTCAAGCCCTCAACGTTTATTGGGTGCCCAGCCATCCAAGGCTCCATCCGATTTGTTTAATTCCCATGTACAATCAGAGAACAGTTCTGGGCCTCTGAAGCTCGATAATCATGATGTCCAGAAACGAGGGAGTGATCAGTCTCGATTTGGTGTAATTTCTATGAATTCACAAAGCATTGCTGGGAAAGAGCAACCTTTGAAAGGAATCCCTGGACAGCAAGCTTCAGTTGAGACCACTGGCCCTGTCGAAAATACGTTTAGCGTTTCACCGGGTAGAGAATCTGTTGCAAAGCGCCTTTCCAATTCAACTCATTCAAGTGCTGCTGCTACCCAAAGAGACATTGAAGCTTTTGGCCGTTCTTTAAGACCAAATAATCCCATGAATTCAAGTTACTCCTTACTGGATCAAGTACAAGCCATGAAAAGCACTGAGCTTGATCCAAGTAATCGAAGTGTTAAGAGATTTAAAGGTCCAGATTCTGGTATGGATGTACAGCATGTAGCTCCGAAAGGAGGACAGCACCTACCATATGGATACACAGCTATGGTAAGAGATGCATCAGTCGATCAGAGTCCAGGTCCATCTGGAGATTCTAAGATGCTAAGCTTTTCAGTTAAGCAAGGGGAAAGTCGAGATAGAAATGCATCCTCTCAGGATATGCTTGCATTTGGTCAGGACAATTCTCATAGTTTGCCAAGTAGTAATAATGCAACTGCTGTTCGGGCTGAGCATTCTCAAATTAGTCCCCAGATGGCACCATCCTGGTTTGACCAGTATGGAACCTTTAAAAATGGGCAAATGTTACCGACATATGATGGGTGGAAAGGCGCCTCTGCCAAGGTTTTGGAACAGCCTTTCATTGTAGGGAAGCCATCTGACTGTTTTCTTGCTAGTAATTCAAAGGAGCAAGTTAATGCTGCTGCTGATGCTTCTCATCTCGGAAATGTCCTGCAAAGTTCTTATTCTACAGTAGTAGCAAATGAACAGTTGTCATCCCCTCATTTATTGCCTCCTGACGTCATGGATCAAAGTCTTGTTGTTGTGAGACCAAAGAAGCGTAAAAGTGCTACATCAGGACTTATACCATGGCATAAAGAATTGACAGAGGGGTCCCAGAGGCTTCAGAATATCAGGTAGTTGTCATATCATTGATATATAAGATTTCTGTATAAATATCTATTGAGTTATGAATCTCTGTCAATTGTTAGTATTTTGGTTGTTGACATTCTGAACTTTAGTCTTTGTGGAAATTTGTTGTGTAATGTTCTTTGTTGACATGCATACTGGTGTTTTCTTCCCCCTCTCCCCTTATTGCTTTGTTTGATTTGATTTGATTTTTTTTTTAACACGAGAAAAGTTCTACCTTTTACAGTGTGGCAGAATTAGTATGGGCCCAAGCAGCAAACAGACTGATTGAAAAGGTTTGTGAAGCAAACTGCAGTCTGATATTATGTTTCTCCTGTATATTCATACTTATTTCGGAGTGTAATTGCCTTTTATTTTATGACAGGTGGAAGATGAAGCTGAAATTTTTGAAGATGGACCACTGATGCTTAGACCGAAAAGGAGGCTCATTTTGACAACACAGCTTACGCAGCAACTGCTTTGCCCTCCTCCAGCAGCAGTTCTCTCTGCAGATTCCAGCTCACACTATGAGAGTGTAGCTTACTTTATGGCTAGATCAGCATTAGGAGATGCATGCAGTGCTATCTCTTGTGCTGGAAGTGATGCCGTCATGCCTCCTGACGGCAGAAACCTGTAAGAATTGCTTTAGAAGTCACTTAAGTTTATGTGCCAATGATGGATGATATTTATGTTTTATTATTTTATTCTCCACATACTAATGCTAAGTTTTTCCAAATTGTGCTTTAGCCTGTCTGAGAAGCTTAGAACCTTTGGACGAGTTGATGATCATTACTCAAAAGTCATGGAAGACTTTATTGGCAAGGCGAGGAAGCTTGAAAATGATCTGTTGAGGTAACTTTACTGTCTGTGGTTTTTCCGGCCTGTGTTTATGTATATTTCTGTTACCTTTCCTCATTTGTGTTGAATCTTTTTATGAAACAATGTCTGTTACAAGATTTCTTTATCCATAGAGTTAAGAATTCCTGCATCTATGCTTGTGAGAAATAATATTTCCCTTAAAGAAACAACAAATTAGTTCACCTTGCAGCATCGAGCAGTTTGAAAGAAAGTTCTGTTTATTATCCTCCGTTGAACTTTGACATTCCAAAATAGAATGTCAATCATTTGGAACCAGAAGAGAATGCTTTTGCTCTTATGTTGTTAAGCCTAGCGACATTCACGACATAGGTGTAACTGAGGAGGTTGTTCAGCTGGCTGAACAGAGTTGAGGAAAATTATGCATGTACAATGAAATGCCTCCCAAGGAAATAATGTAATGGTCATAACAGCTATTAGAAGGAGAACAACAAAATTTCCTAAAAATGTTGGATCGTGTATAATTAATTTTGTGGTGTCATTGAGAGAATACAAGCTATTACTTTTATGCTCCTGGTAAATGAATTATATTTGTTGAAACGAAAAAAGCTGCAAGTTACAGCATCCGAAGAACAAACGTGTGTTACCTATGCACAGTGCGAGAATAGGCCACAAGGTATCTATGTATCAAGATAAATAAGGTAAGGACTAACCAAGACAAAATTATATCACTACATATGCACCAGAATAATAAACAGTTAACATTCAGTAAGATTCATAGGATACGGTTGAGTGCCTTTCATTATTGCAGGATTTAGAAACAAAAAGGAAGAAGAGGGGGAGAGAAGGAGGAAAGGGTGGGGGGGGGGGGTTTGCATGACAGCAGATTGTGGGATGTATTCATTACGTTGGGATTTTGCATGTGGATAATACAGTACTTTCGTTGATTTTTCCTTCGTCATTCTTTACCTGGTGTTGCTGTTCTTATGATGTCAGTTGGTGTATTTCTTTGCTTCATGGTATAGCTGGTGGATCTCTCGCATGATATCATATTCTCTAATGCTTCCTCTTGATGATGCAGACTGGACGGTAGAGCCTCAATATTAGACTTAAGAGTGGAATGTCAGGATCTAGAGAAGTTTTCTGTCATCAATCGTTTTGCCAAGTTCCATGGCCGGGGGCAAGTTGATGGGGCTGACACCTCTTCCTCTGAGACAACTGCAAATGCCCAAAAATCCTACCCCCAGAAATATGTTACTGCACTTCCAATGCCTAGGAATCTGCCAGACAGGGTACAATGTCTTTCACTTTGATCATTAATTAATTGATTTTTTCCTCTTTCTCGGTCAATTGTCTCGACATCCCTCGCCGTCTCTGGTCCATTTTCTTTTGACTTATATAGTGGAGCTTGCTTCAACACAATAGAACCACAGGAGTGGGACTGTAGGAGAAGATGGATAGTAGGCTGTCTCCTTAAAAAATCTGATGGAGGCTGTTAGATCACCACAATCTAGGCCATTGGTGATGTTCTTGAAATGTATAAGTTGGTCCCTGGATGCTTTGATAGTCAAAAAAGGAACTGCATTACTGCAACACCCCGTCATTTTTCAGTACCTGGGGAGGAAAGAGGCAGTCTGGTTGTTCCGCAGCTATAATTGCAGATAATAATGGGAATTGTTCCTAAGCTTTCCGCAGCTATTTAGAAACTGGGTTTTGTCTCTTTAAGGGAAAAAGGAGAAAGGGAGGAGGTGGGCAGGGATTTCCAATTTTACTGCAAAAATTAGGCAGTTAGACTGTTAGATATAATATATAGGGATTTAATCTGAGCTGTTCATACTGCGACTGAAAAATTGAGTACTTTTTGTTATAAATTTAGCTGAAATGTAAAAAGTGGCGGCCAAATTATCCCAATTATTTATGAAAAAAAAAAATTGCAATTTCTTAGTTGTCTTTTTATACCTCCTTATAATTTAAGGTGCCCTATTGTATTGGTTGTGCCTTAATTCGTTGAAGTTTAAGAGGCAAGGTGTAGAAAAAAATGCTTGCCTAGTAGATAGATACCTGGGAACTCAATGTGAAGCTATATATGCCCGATCTATCTCTATTAACAGATTCGTTACAAGACCTAATTTCTTAAACTGAAGAATGAAGATCCACTCAAATCTATATGCAAAAGCTTCAAAATATGGTTTAGGCAATTTTTCGTTCAACAGGAATCAGTGAATGGGAAGGAAACAACCCAATGCGATTTGAAACTCTGTTTCCCCAAGAGCAAATGCGTTGCCATAATTGATGAACATTAGGGTGCCGTTATTGCTTGCCTCTGTACGTAACGTGTCACCGAATTTTCAGATATTAAGAGTTAAGTACGGCACACCCACCTAATGAGTTTGCGGGAAATTTGGATTCTACTATTGTTGCTCAAGTGGAACTGATGCTTTATGCGTCCCCAGTGGAATCATGTGTACTTTTTGTACCGCATCATAACCAAAAATTTTAGCCATAATAAAATAATTACATAAAATTATTTCTTTTTATTTTTTCATCAATTTTAATATATTAAAATATAAAAAAATTATTTAAATCATCTCCCTTTTCATTTTTTTCACTGACTCCAACATCCAAAATTTTACAAATGAACACCATTTTAACATTGCCACTCAAAACGACAGCCGTGCTCCAAGTTTCCTTCTTCCCTTCACTCTGCTAAATCCCCATGCCTCTCCTTTCCTTCTATTCTAAGATGGGTAACTCCAAGCTCGAATAAGCACCAACTATGTCCATAAGCTCGTGGTACCAGATAAATTAAACAAACTTGTTAAAGCAGATGTTAATTCGGTAAATTTATTGTAGACAATGCACAGAAGAAAGGCTGCGCTATTGGTACCATTAAACTAATGAATGATGATAACCATATTCGTGCATTATGATTGATAAAATAAACACGATTGTCAAAAATAACCTCCAAAAGCATATGGCCAAGAAAAAAAAGCTCCTCCAAAAGCATATACGTTGCTGTGCACAACTCCACCAAAAGAAGAATGTTTTAACAGTATATATCCCGTGGGAGGAGGAAACCAAAGGCAACTGTTTGATCCTCATTAGTACCGGTTCCAATTGAAAGCATGCCTGGTTTTAATAGCAACCAAGCTTGCACTGGGATTGAATCAGCAACACATTGCTGGTGGAAAGATCATCAACAACATGGAGTCAACTCTATGGTTAGACAATTCTTCCTTTTCTTGTGCTTTGGCAAAAACCAATCTCCCATGTACAGCAATAAGCAAGAGGTGCAACAGCATTTGCATCCTCCACGTCTACAAAAGCTGCTCCAAACAGACATATTCTTCACGGTCTAAGAAAGTGTGATAAGCTAGGTCAAATGATTATTTTGCCAGGAGAGTAGCTTATGTGAGGCTGACGTGCATTTCCTCCCCTACCACAGCAAATATTTCATCTACCCTGTAAAGAAAACAAAAACGATGGGAACTTTGTGGTAAATGACTCTCTTTGTTCAAGAAAAGATAGCTTAACGCCGTATTTAGCTTTAAATGGTTTGATATGGTTTTATGACCAGGCTTCATTGTTGGAGCAGAAGTGGCACTGCTGCTGCTTCTGCTCTATCTTGCCTGTGCTGACTCCTCGTGGGGCGATAGGCACCCCAAAGTCACACATTTTAGGAAGAGCCTTCCTTGCTCCTGTTGCTTTATGATGCAGCAACTCTCCTTGACAAATGACATTTAACTTTGCACTTTCACATATTTAAAGCAAACCAAGGGTATGGCATTTAAAATTTGCAATCCAAGAGTTCCAATGTTTGTTGCCCATGCAGGGTGGAGGAACTTCAAAAAATAACAAAAGAGAACCAATTTTATTTTTTTAATTCTTTTTTGGGAGAGCTGGGGGGCCATGGCCCCTGCTGGGACCCCCTACCTCCATCCCTGTCCACTGACCTGATCAATGATTTCTTTTCATGACAAAAGAAAAGCATATAAAAATGAGTTTGAGATCTTTCGTTCCAACTTTTACCTATGAGTATTTATATTGACCGCTGCAAGCCATGTTGTTAGATATACCTGCAATACAGCAAAGAGGAATTGAAGTGTTCAGACATATTCCTAAAAAGGAGAAAGAGCTAACTAAGAAGCACACATCATTAAAGGAATGTCTGAATCTAAAGACTAAAAACCTAGGAGGCCAGCACTGCTAATTTTTTTTCTAAAAGTGTCCATGACAATATAAGATCTGGAAAATAATCATTTACTATGGCCTATGTTCGAGATATTATTCAGGACCAATGACTTTGAAAAAGTGTCAAAAATTGCAATATTCTGGGTGCATTCTTAACTTGATATGTATATGATCTTCCATTTTTATTCTCGATTACTAGATACATGCATTATGAATGGAAGATGAGTTGTTAGGTAATGTTAAAGAATTGATGCTGCACCAAGAGAATTTCTGACTAACATATCTCAGACTGATTTGAGAGCAAAATGGACTACATAAAATACCATACATGATCCTTATGTTGACTACACATGAATATGTAGAAGATTTGAACCCCATACTTAACCAACCTTGCTCCACTGCGTAGAGCTGAGCTCCATATGTGCTATCACACGGCCTTTTTTTCCACACATGTATTAAGATGACCAATTGCGTGTCTTCAAATTATTGACTATACACAATGATCAATCTAGTACCTGCAAAACCTCTTGGTTTGGCTGGTTGTTACACCGTACAGAAGGTATATCAGCTTTTGAATCAATAGATTTTGGCAGGATTGGCTCACAATGTTCTTCAAAGAACAAGTTACACGTACTCAAATGATCAGATTCTCCTTGATAAAGCTGATCTGTCCAATGCAACTGACTCACTTGCTGAGCTTCACAACTAATCGATAGAAACTCCAGTAACAGTAACCGCTGCCAGAGCACAAAATAGCACTCATGGATCACGACAAAGTGGTCAAGAAAAAGTTCAAATTAAAGCAAGACTCTCCTAGTAGCCAAAGAAAAGTGCATTTCACCTTCAAATTTAGTTCCATAATAAACATTTGAACAAGCTCGTCTGCCAATTTCTCTGAGATTGTTTAAGTACAAAAGACATCACAGGAAATGAAACTAATAAGTATGCTGACAGATTCAAACTTAACAACAGAACTTAGCACCAATGCCAAAGCTTACCTCATGGACTTGACATTGTTATCCTTTACTTGATAAAAAAGGTAAAATAAGTTTATAGAAAACATTTAGGAGACACACCAGACATAGACCACAGAATACCAGGAAAGGCAGGGGAAAGAAATACAATCAAAGGAAAAAAATCAGTAATGTGAAGAAGGAAAAGATATGGATAACGAGTAGCATCTGTGTCCACCATCCACAAGTAAAATAGATAACAGTAAAAATCCCTTCAGCTCCAATAAGCCCCACTGCACACCATCAAATATCCAGCAACTGCTGACCAGATTTCATTGACTTGACATTGTTGCTTTCTTTCTCTATCAATTAACTAGAACATTCTGCTGTCAATTATCTCTATGATTTAGGGGAAACAACGGTTTCATAGTTGACATACAATTTCATCATGAAACACAGACATGGCAGGGGATGGCTAAATTTTTCAAACTGGTTTGTGTCAAACTTCCATGCAAAAGTCATCCACCAGAACAACTAATTACCAAGAAAATTTACAAGATTACTCAGAGATATTCCATTCCATCCTGTCGAAGCTTCTTTGGAATTACTACGTACTTGCATAACAGCAAGCCAATTGGCATGGACACAAACATTGACTAATACGAAAAGCACAAGATATAGTCAAAATAATTGAAAACATATACCATGAGAGGCGATTGACAAAAATGTAAAGACTGAGATTCCACCACCATCTCCAGTGTCACTCTGATCTTCAGAAGAACAAGAAAATTGTACGAGGGTACTATTGCTTGTCCCTTTTTGGAAACATCTCATGCATCTGCTAACGTTCACCATTTGAGTTACAGCAGCCACCTGCAGATGGCTAAATAAAACATAGAGTACATATCCAAAGAACTCTATACATCACTCAAAAACATGCAGATAATAATTTTGACATTTCCAGAAATATCTCTTGGCACACTGACTTGGGTAGGAATAAATAGCACATGCACCCTATTAGTCTTTACTAACTTTTCATATATCCTCCAGAGAAAATATTTTGTCCAGTCAAATAAAACGATTATAGAAACACCAAATTATAGATTTTGTGCTTATAATACAGACAGAATGAAAAAAGAAGAAGAATCAACCATACTGTCAGGTTTCAGAATAGAGTGGAAATATTAGCTTTGCATTAGGTGGCAAACATGATCAACGCCAAACTTTTGAATTATAGTTTGGATTTTTTTCAAAATTTTGACCACACAAGAAAATCCCACTCAAAACATATCTCTAGATAGTAGTTTCTAAGGAAACCATTGAATTCTCTCATGAAAAAGGATAAGATATTTTCTTAGATGGACAAATATGATATTTTGGAACAAACATGGTACACTTTTGGTTTATGTCATGGCAAAGATGATTTGACAATACCAAATATCTACATAACTGTAGCAGCATGGCTGCAACTTATCTGAAATGAAAAAAAAATGCAGTGCAAAAATTGGAAATACCAACATCCTGTTAGAAGAGACACAAATCAATTTTGGCAGAAATTAATAAAATCCGGTAAGCGTACACACCATGTCTTTGTATGATGCCAGAAGATTGCTCCGATAAATTTCCTGAAAAAAAAAAAATCAGTAAGAATCGCCAGAGAAACAAAAACCAGAGTGGATGTACCATCAACAATATTAAGTTCACATATATAGGAGACCCTTGTCTGCATGATAGTCTAAACCTCCTCTAATGATTTTAAAAAACTAAAGCACATTTTTGAATTGATCTTGTTCAACTATTTAAAAGACCAGAAAGATTAAATCAATTACAGCAAATCTGCTGAAACCATGCAGAAAGATCATTCTCGCATGGTTGATGTTCAAAGTAGGACATATCTGCGATGCATAGTAACCTAGATAAGATTCCAAGCCAATTCCAAGAAAATGTGACATGATAGTAAAATAACATATGCACAACAAAAGAGCTGTGCAAGGTTGATGTGATGAAGTGGGAGTTAAGCTCCCAAGGTGTGGCATATTATTGCCATTTGATCTTAATAAAAAATGATGAGGTAATTCGATTTCAATGCTTGCATAATTGTTTATTGCTCTTTATCATCTGAGTTTTCCTTTTTGGGGGGTTTGGGGGGAGGGGGGGGGGGGGGGGGGGGGTGGAGAGAGAACGGTCCGCAACAAGTTCATGGATACATTTCCCTTGGCATATATCACAAGTTTTGAGAATACCACCCTAATTCGCTAATTTTCCATCTGAACTCTGAGAAATTAAGCACTGGCTATGCTTTTACAAATATTTGCAAATCCCAAAATGAGATTAAGTTATGAGAGCAAAATGTCAAATTTTCACTAAATTTTCCTGAAATGCAACTAAAAAGATTATCTTCAGGCAAGAAATCTGAAAAAATCTCAAGCACTACCACATGGGAAGCAATTAGCAATACGTGCAAGGAATAATTACCTGCTGCTTAAACAATTTCCGACAGGCTTTATTTCTTATATCAGGCATATCACCTAGAACACCCAGCTCCATCGAAGGAATGTATCTGAATCAATTATCAACAGATGGTGATCCTGAATTTTCAGGTACGTGCGAACTCACTAATATACAAACAAAAACTTCATTGAAGCCAGACTTCATATCAAAGTCAACCCACAGTAACGGAAAAGTAAAATCCAGTATCGTTCAAATAAAGCTTCATATCAAAATGGATGGTCCAAGGGGACTAAAAACTTGAAAGTTATCCTCTTTTCCTATTTTTTTTATCTCAGCAACCGAACGGAGGATGACATCCAAACCCCAACACTACCTTGGAAAATGATACAATAGGCCCACAACACAATAGGCAAAAGAAATCTCCGATGAAATTATAAACATAAGCCATACAGAATGAAAAAAGAAATGTCGAATACCTCTGAGAGAGATAGGCATTGACGAGAGAGTTAGCATGGGACTTTCCACTGGATGAAGAAGAAACCCACTGTTGCCTGAGAGAGGCCAGTTTTGACCACTGGTTTCGGAGGTTTCGCTGCGCGGCTGGCCTCCATAGCCTGTTCACTGATGTAGGCAGTGGTGAAGGGCTAGCGCTGGGGCTCGGTGGTGGTCTTGAAATAGAAGAAGAAGAAGAAGAACGAGAACAAGAAAGTGCTAGTGGGTCCGGGGTTTCCATTACTGGGGTTCCAGGTTGTTCCGCCATTGATGACGCCAAAGTCAGTACGCAGATTACGCGACCATGGGGTCGTTCTTGAAAATCATGATACAGCTGATTTCGAAAGGGATTCTACCCGTGCTACAAGTCGTTTTAGGTTAAATTAATTTAAAAATACTTGTGCTACAGGTCGCTGGACTAACACGTGTGTATACTTCCTTATCAAAGAAAAGTTTGGTTCCTATCTTGTAAATGGATACTCTCTCAATTTCCTATATTTCTAATTTAATGAAAGATAAATATATTAAACAAATTTTATATTATTTAATATTGTCCCATATATTTATTTTTATTTATTTTTTTAAAATTATACAGAAAGAAAAATTTGATGGATATATTTAAACTTATTTTACGGTATTTTTTCCAACCAAATAATTATCGGCTAATTAAGTTCACAAGATTTATATTTAAATACATAAAATTGATGCCACTGGCCACTACAGTTACCTCAAAAAACTAAAAAAAGGATATAGTAATAGAAAGTCACTTGGATCCGTTGCCGCTTTCAGTCGATAGTCGCGCAGAGAGAGAGATATCTCGAAAGGAATCGAGTACCGGAGAGAAAGCGAAAGATGTCATCGCACGGGAATGCAACATCGGCAAACGATCCCCGTCAGCCATTGGCGGCGAAGCCCTTCGTCCAACAGGCTGTTTCCCAGCAAGATCTGCCCGTCGATTACTCCGGTTTCATCGCCGTCATCTTCGGCGTCGTCGGTGTCATGTTCAGGGTTCGTATCCCGAATCATCATACACTTCCCCTCTCCCAATCACATCCATATATCAAAATGAAATCTTTTGTCCTTTCATTTCTATGATCTAATTGCGCGCTCGCGCATATATGTATATGTTTGTATTTCCATGTGTTCATAGGTACATATCTTGCTTTTTGCGTTGTGAACATCTGGGTGTTTTTGGTAATACGATAACGGTAAAGGAGGACCTCACAAAATGAATTCTTGTTGGTAATTTGAGTAATTTTTTGTTGGTGCAGTACAAGCTGTGCTCCTGGGTTGCTATTATATTCTGTGCACAATCGCTCGCTAACATGCGGAACTTCGAAAATGACCTCAAGCAGATCTCCATGGCAATGATGTATGTTTCCTCTTTCAATTAACACTATAGTATGCTGGTACTTATGCCGGCTTTTCACATACTATTTCGTTGAGGCATGAATTTATGCTTTGCAGTAGGTTGGTAAATAAGGTCATGGGCCATGGTCATAGTTATTAAAGCATCAGTTTTTAAGCGATGGAGTGCTGCGAGCTCCTCTTTGTCTGATAATACTAAGATTCTAGCACCCCTTTAGGTGAAATTAATGCCTAGGGATTGGTGAGTGTTGGGAGCTAGAAGCGAATTTTTTATCTCTTCCGCCGCCCTCCCTTGTCTAAACTAGTTTTCAAACTTTTTTGTCTTTGTCACGTAGAGGATTGGATTTTGTTTTCCTGGTTCATCTGAATTTCATCAATGACTGCAGAGATAAGGACCCTTAGGGTGTGTTTGTTTGTAAAATTTTGGGAGGTTAAAATTTTGGGTATTGGATTTGGTGAAAAAGTGAAGAAATAGATGATTTTTAATGTTTATTATAGTAAAAAGTAATGATTTGATGGGAGAGAGAAATTATATTGTAATTTTTTATTGTGTTAAAATTTTAAGAAGTGTAAAATTTTGGTGTGCAAACACACCCTTAATATAAGAACCCCTAACACTGTGCTTGATTAAGCATGTTGGAGATACTAGAAATTTGTGGTTTCTAGTTTGTCATTGGCTGGATCTGAGACATCTGGTTCCAAATAATTATTTTACCGATTGTGTTGGCCTAATTCTGAATTTTAGCAAAATTGAGACTGCACCAGGTGTGAGTTATACATTTTCAAGCTTGGTTAATTTACTGCGCACTTCTTTTTCTTTGGTGTGGGGTTTGATGGGGCGGGGTGACAGCATGTCTGCTCATCGTACAAGTGTAATCCCACAGGATATGGAGGAAGGGTGCCAAAAGATGTCACTGACATTTAGATGAAAGCCTCGGAAATGACTATTTCGGTCTAGGGATGAGTTGTGCAGCTTATAGAGTTGCCAAAAGACTCGAAACCCTTTCTTTTTCTTTTTTTTTTTTTTTTTCTTTTATGCAAGAAGAGAAGACCAAAAATATGCATGAATAGTCTACATCATCTCAACTTCTAGATATTTGAGATATACCCATATTCGAATAGAATAAAAACAAGCAGTCCATGCCATTCTCGTTGGAGGAACCCTCTTTTTTATTGTGTGCAAAATATTGGCCTATAATTGGAGAACAATATATTACTCACATTGGAGAAACGGAATAAGCTAAAGTATAGAGGATTCCAGTAGTCAAAAGTGTTTAGTGGAGCTTCACTCTCGGTTCAACTTGCATTGGAAAAGTGCACATTAGTGTTTGATGGTGATCTTCAAGTTCCTGAGAAGGATACTTGTTCCTTTTTTGGAAGACTTTTAACCTTCATTGTATTTGGTTTCCCCGCTATGATTCAATATGATGGTGTTATTGGTTTGCTTATTTTACTCTAATTTGTTAGAATTATGACGAGATTGATCGATCTGTTATTTTAATCTCATTAAAATTTCTGAACATCAGGTTTGCTATTATGGGATTAGTATCAAACTACTTCGGGCCTGCTCGACCAGCTACACGAAGTTAAGATTTCATGGTTTGATCAAGGCAAACTGTGATGGCAGTTTTGAAGAACCCTTTTTTTCTGACGCGGTTTCATGGTTGGTCTGGGGTTTACTGCTGTTGGGATTTGATGTACCGAATTTGGCACACCGAAATCTACTGATGATATTGATTTTCTTTTCTAGTCCTGCCTCTCCCTCTCTCACTCAGCAACGAACTGTCTTTTGTTATGGATTCGGCTGTTGTAATTTGTTATGGCACAGGCTGCGATGGTCTTGCTCAAATCAAGAGTATTGCAGTCCATAACTCTTCCATGTAAGCGTGGCGTTGGATAGGGCTTCGCCAATCAGAACTAATAACGCTAACAAATATGAATAGGGAGCAGGCTATAATTACCTACTTCATGTTCTAAATATCATTCATAACATATCGGGGAATGTTGGGTGATTCATTTTTTTTATGATGTTTTTTCTTTTTGAAGGGTGTATGTACAATCTAGTAATTTTGACGTTGCATTTGCAATTGCGTTTCAAAGATTACATCTTGCACCCCTCAAAATCAAAGTGTGGGTCGCAAATCCTATAATTATTGTTCCATGACCATCATATGTTTTGATAACAAGGACTCACCACTAGGAAAGAGAAGACTAACCACTAGGAAAGACTTCTCTTATGGATATCCTTAACTCGTTAAAAGGGGTAATGGTTAATCAAGAACTGGTTAAAAGAAAGTGGGTAATGGTTAATCAAGAACTCGCTTGCAAATAGTAGAATTCAAACTAATGTCTACCTCTAGATATGGTCTGTCTACTTAAGGTTCATCCTTTTAATCATTGAGCAAGCGCTTTTGGAGATATCATCATATAAACTTTTTGTCTTCATGTGTTCGCACAATGCAATTTGATTATTGACCTTCTTTTTCGAGTTTGTAGAACTGAGGCATAATAATCTAGGAAAAAAATTCGATCATAAGATTGTGTTTTAAGTTATTACAAGTACCGGTATGATTTAAAAAAACAAATCTAAGGATTAAAAATTAGCCACCTCATTTAATGAGATGGGACAAAGAGAGCTCAGCTTGACTTGACTAAGCCAATTTTGACTATTGAATTTGTTTTTTAAAATCTTGACCCCTCTTTATAACATCCTTGTAAAGAGAACAAAATGTATAGGAATCTTTTCCCTACCAATAAATGACACTTTTGTATGTCCCCATCGTTCATGCAAGAGACAAGGGTTTGAATTTTTGTTCAGATTTTTCTTAATTGAGAAACTTTGTTTCTAAGGGCACTGAAAAAGGTCGAGTTTGTAATTGTTTTAACCGGCTCGATATAGGAAGCAAGTTGCAAGATTTTCCGGTGGCAGCAGCTCATTGAAGTATGGGGTTGGAAAAACCAAGAGAAGTATGGGAAGTGGGCCGAGTGGTGAAAAATATAGGAAAACTCGTTTTCTAGGCAAGTCATTCTATGAACTCGACTCATTGGCCAGCAACTTAATTCCTGCGGTTAAACGAATCGGCCCATTACATGTGGCCCATCAGCTGGGGAGTCATGCTAGAAGCCTGGCTCAGATTATCAACATGTGGGCCGGTCAGTCGTTTACGTTGCCTTCGTGGCCTATAGATCTCCAGCCTGCTTTTAAGCAGAGTGTAACCAAATGTGGATCTCTGACACATAAAACATGACGGTTGTTCAAAGTGTCGTTGTCTTGCCCTAAAAGGTAGCATTAAAAATGGTCCCAGCCATGACATTATTCAAACCAGCCATGCACTACCAACACAAGCCATGATCACGATGAAACAGCTCGGCACAAAATGATGGGTGGCCATTTTTAGGATTTTCTTGAGAGAGAACAATGCCCATTGTGTTTGACTTTTTTAAAATTGTACAGTGTAATTTGAAAAAGAAATTACAAAAGATTTTAATATTAAAAGACAAGTTAAAATGAGAATGTAATTAGTGTTCTTAATATAACGGAGAGAAGATTGAAGTAATCTTTTTCATTGGAAAATTCATTATAATGGAGCTTTATTTCTTAATTATAATGGAGAGAAGATTGAGGTAATTTTTTTTGTAGGGAGTTTCATTTATTAATGGAGCTTTATTTGGTAAGGAAACTCTAAAATAGGTTGGATGCAGCTAGCATGTGTCATTTGCTATTTTGGTCGCAATGCCATGCATGCATGCACTGTACAACAGCTAGCAGATTTTCTCACTTATACCTAAATTGGCTACAAATTCTTTGTATCCATATTATTATTATTATACATAGCTATAAATTATTTTATATAGATGATTCGCACTTAATTCTTGAATTTAATTAGTCTGTTTTTGTAAATCAAACATGCATATATGCTTATAATGGTCTAAGGAAAATAATTTAATCTCCTATATATTTACTTATCAAAATCTTTTCATATATGTTTCTCATGATTTATATGTCTAAATCTATTAAAAGTCCCAGGAATTCACTTTCTCTGTCAAGTCACAATCTCTTTAGAAAAAAAAAAAAAAGGAAAAAAAATCGAAGATCTTTGCACACATTCACGATTTTTTCAAACAGGATCATAGCAAATTAAGAACATTGATAAGCATGTAAAGCCATGCCGAACATGTTGAAGAAATACTTGCAGCTAGCTAGCCATGCCGAAAATATATAAAAATCCTATTATTATTCATGAGATCTCTAGAAGTTCTTCCCGGCCTCAAACGCCTGATTGACTTGCCAATTGGGCGGTGCAACATTATCAGACTGCACCATCCTACCATCACTTGCGGTCACTTGGAAAGACAAGCTCTGCCCATCTAAGCGTGCGAAAGTTTGCCAATTTTGGCCCCAATTGCGCACCATTTGTATCCAATCAGTATTTGAACCTTTAATTTTCACATCAGTAACTTGGCCAACACCACCCACATTGTACACCAGCACAAGTAGCCAATACGGATTTCCCTTCAACTCGAACTTGATCCCACCTTGCTTGTAGCACATAACTCGCCGGTACGAAACCGGAACGATACCGGCTTTGTACTCTGCAATCTTTAGGAACATTGGCATGGAGAGGTCGAAATGTTTCTGTGGTGGGTTGCACCAAACTCCTTCGGTCTTGGTATAGTTTGGAGGACAGAAGTTGGTGGCTGTTACTCGGATAGTACCTGCCCCTTTCTTGCACCATGGTGAACCCGTGCATTTTATCTGATAGCAAGCCCCGCATGTAGCCCCATTGTCGAAAAGAGCAGTGCTTAACGCTGCTGTCTCCAAACCGTACCCTTGTTCGAGTAGGTTTCCATAACCACAAGCTCCCACTAAAACAAAAAAAAAAGAAGAAGCACGCAAACACAAAGATAAAGACAAAGATCTGAATTGACAGCATTTGTTTTGATTATCACGACAATTAATCTTACTTACTCATCGTTTCACCGCCACTCATATCGCCATAGAATGTCGCATGTGCATAGTCCCATCCATAAGCACCATTGCCGGCAACGACCAGAGCCAAAATGGTTGCCAAAGCTGCCACAGTTTGGCGGCGAGTCATCTTGTCAAAATGGGTTTCTTTAGCGAGAGACAGCAATATTTGGAGCTAATTAGTAATCACTTTTTGAGATTTATAGGCGTTAAGGTAAAAAAAAAAATGGTGGGGGATATATACGAGATCATGACGTTATGCTCTCTTTTGTTTTTTTGTCCATAGAAATTATGAATTAATATATAATAGTTGGTTTCATAATTAGTAATTAATGTTGGACAATTAGGGATTGGACGTTTCCTTATTTGGGAGAGGATGCCAGTTAAGTGCTTTAAAGTTACAATTAATGATGAAATAAAGGGCTAATTTTTTTAATTTATCTGGAGCATATGCCACAACTTCGTACCAAATGCACTGTACCGGCGACTAGCGGCTTCCGAGGGCCGGCCGCAAATTGATGCCAAATTTTGGTCCCAGAAAAATACAACCACCACCATTTTTGGAGGTTTCCCCCACTGTGTTCTCTAATTGTCTAATTTCTTCAGTTGGATTACGAGCATTGCGATTGGTTTCCTTTCCCCCTGTTGTACTCGTTCACGGTAAGAAGGTAGCTTAGTAGCGAGCCATCTCTACTTTTCAGAACAATATTTCGTGTGGCAGCAATTAAGCAATGGCTACCCCAAAATTATTTATATGTAGCTCGCAATAAATTTAAAAGCAAAAAAATAAATCCGTCCCTTGAAGATGAACCATCAAACAAGTATTAATAGAGAAGATCTTGATTCTAATAATCAGTACTCCTTTAGAGAAGATCTTGATTCTAATAATCAGTACTCCTTTAGAGAAGATCTTGATTCTAATAACTAAAAGCTGGTCTCGAAGTCCTTCCCCCTTTTCAATCTGCACAACACACATCGGCCTTGCTGCATGACAAAAATAATAAACATTGGTAATGTAAGAACCTATTTGGGCTGTGTCCAAAATTGTTGAGGCAACAAAATCTCAAGTTCTAATAAAAATCAATCTATTAATTACACTTTTTGACAATCTTCATGAATGTAATATAATTATAAAAAATCATATCAGTACTCATCTTATTATACTTTTTTTAGAAACTCCAATAAAGTTTGTGTCTAAAATTGTTGATGTTGAGACATCCTACAAAATTCTCAAGTTTTCATTGAATTTATCTTAAAGAATTTTTATTTTTTGAGATAAACAACAAATTTTTGAAAACTCTTACACATACACCAATAAAAATTAGTCTACTAACTACACTTTTTCGCAATCTCCAATACAATTAATTATAAAAAAAATTCTATCAACTCATGTTATACATATTTTCCACAATCTCGGCCAATACAAATTAATTATAAAAAATGGTATCAATTTATGTTATGCATTTTTTTTTTTTACAAACTATAATAAAAATTAATTTCCTACTAAACCAACTTCAAACTTTCTAGAAACTTTTTACAATAAGCCATAAAAGTCAAACGCTACAAATTCCCTCCTAGTTAGAAACTTAAAATACATATAAAAAAAAATCAACATGCTAATTAAACAACACCGATCGATCTTGCTTTTTACCTGGACGCTTTGTTCAGGGTCAGTTGACTCACTTCCTACAAGTAAGCGGTACTCCTCCATTGTCCAATGTGTTTTCCTAGGCTTCGAAGGCCTTCCTGAAAAATAAGTCATAAAATTCTTGACAGCAATTTCATTTCTATTTGCGTCATAAACGCGTTCTTCTTCCTTATTCGATCTCCAAAACCCTTCTTCACTTGCAATAACTCGATCAGCTGTTGCTTGTCTCATATTGTTGCTTTCTTCGTGGATAAAGAAATACCATTCCCTCTCTCCGTTCGAGAATGTTACTACAACCCATTAAGAAAAAAAGAAAAAGATCAGCGGATATTCGTACAGGGAAAAATAGAATGATATCCATAAATCTTCTGTAACCTAATGTATTATAAACAAAATTCACAGACAGCACAAAAGTGCCCACTCCAACAGAGCCGAAGCTATATTTACCCAAGAAAAACAAAACCCAATAGGCTCTCATTCGCACAGACGTACATATATATACATTACAGGTATTTTAATTATGGGTCATCCATATTTCTTGGAGTGTGCACTTTTGTACACGCTGGACCAATATCAAGTCTCGTGCTCCTATCCCTCCAAAGATCCTAAGCAGCTGCACCCAAAATATTAATAATCCCGAGACTCGGTAAAGGTTTCGCATTTGGCAAATAAGTGGGGTTGATTTATGCCAAAAGTGATAGCTCAATTGGTTTTGGCGCTTGCTTGGAACTAGGAAGGGACAAGAAGTTCTTAGATGAAAACCTTCCACGACCAAGATTCATTACATTTTGGTGGTTGTGATGACAGTCTAAACTCCCGATTATGTAGCCACGGTTCAATCTGAATATTCCATAGAGAGTAGGGAGCTCCTGAGGTAGTCACACTTTTTGCTTAGAAAAAATAAATAAATGGGGTTAGTCTATTAAGCTCTGTCGGATCCAGATATATAGGCCAGCAATCCAAAGAACCTAATTTGACACCGAGGATCTTTGCCATTGGAATCAGCTTCTGTTACCATTTTCATCTTCAGAGCTTTCTTCACATTGGGATCGATGTCAGCCACTGTCATGCTAGAGTATTACAATGCATGTACCACTGCCACCTCCGACTTTGATAATCCCGAGAGAGGCCCTACTTCCAGATCAAATATCTTCAACCTTCGCTCTTTGCACACTAACGCAATCCACTTCACAGTAACAGCAGCATAGATGGCGATATATATGCGCCTTTTTTCCCAACAGTGACCTGAACTTTTCAAGAAGGGGAGCGCGCTATTTGACCTCGTCAACAGAGGGAGCATAGAGGAGCGCATCAATTTTTTTGCGGATTCACTGCTGCCCACCGAGTATTAATGTATCCAGTACTCATAACCAAACTGATGCCATGTTTCAACACAATCTGGTGAGATGGATTCCCTGTCCCTCGACTTTTGATGAAGATCCATTTTTAGGCAGCAGTAAGATCATAGCTTCTCAGTAATTGCAGTCTTTTGTACGGATTCCTCCGCCTTCCTAGGTATATAGCTCAGTTACAAGGAGCGTCATTTGGTCCAATATTAAACTAGCTAGTAGCTATGAATATGAACTGTATGTGGGTCATGTTTGAAGGGGATAATTATCGAGTTCAGCTATTTCATAAGAGGACAAAATCACATATAGGAACAGTATGATCTCGTGTGTATGCTGCGTGTATAACATATATTTCTATATCAATGCCAAATAGAAAGAAACATATTTCCAGCAAGCCTTCGGCTCAATCGGTACCTCCTCCTTCGGGGAGGGTAGATCTGGCGTGGGGGTCGAATCACCTACTGTTCGGTCTTTCTCAAATTTGCTTACGAAGAAAAAAAAGAACAGAAAGAAACATGAAAAAGTACCTAAGCTCTTGGGAGGTTTACTGTAAAACTCCATTGTGTCAATGTCTCGGAAATTTTCAAGTCCTGGAACTGACCTGTCATGTGCTTTATGTTTCATAAAGTAGCCTACCAACTCTTTATCCGTCGGACGGAACCTATACCCAGGAGGTAATTGTCTGAGGACCCGGCCTGTTTCGATTGCCATGTATATAATCTCCGTCACGTAGATTACTGTCAAGTGTCAACCACCAAAATATATATACGCAGAGAAGCGAGAAACGCGGTGTAGAAAGATAAACTTTTATCCAGAAATATCCTCGAATCACGAAAGTCCGGGAAAGAAACAGAAGTGGAGGTGAGGTATATATATATCCTAGTGATCAGCCGGAAAGAAGTTCAGCTGTTTGTTGGAGACGGAGATGAAAGCGGATAGAGGTTTGGGTGAGTAAAAGGTTCCCAATATATCCTTCTTTTATATACAACTGATCTCATCGATCACGAGAAGGTCAGAAATGGAAGTATACTACTAGCACGTAGAGACAGAAAGATCCGACATTTTTGTTTCCTTTCCTTCGTTTTTTCCTTAAGATATGGATCAACAGTTACCTATTTTCTAGTAGGCTCGTGTCTTGCATGCAGTATAAGACTAACGGCGGATTCAGACGCCAAGGCCCAAGACTAGGGAGGAGTGAGGACTCCAATTTAAAATTTGCTTTAACAGTCGTATAAAATGAATGTTAAAGACTGCTATATTAATTTGTACAGAATTTTAGTTAATTAAAGCCATACGTGATCAATTCTATAAAATTTTAAAGAAGATTAATTTGCAGTTGATTCAAATCTACAAAATTATCCTTAAGATTAAATGGCAATTGATTCAAATTCTATAAAATTTCTTTATTTAAAGGAGATTAATTTGCAATTGATTCAAATCTATAAAATTATCCCTAAGAATATTGACAATTGATTTTAAAAACAAGAAGAATTTATATATAAACTAATATTTTGTAAAAGACAAATAATCCATAGAAGAAACAGGTTAATGAAAATTATGATAATGACATATATATCATCAATAATAGAATCTTTAGATTGATTTATTTTATTATTACTACTATTCTATCATTACTATTATATATTAGAACAAGCTATTTAGTCAATTGAAAATAGGTCTGAACAATTTACAATCTATGAAAATATTTTTTTATTTAATTTGAAAAAGTTAAAATCTGTGATGAGGACGACTTGAAAAGGCATGGTCTTTTACTTAAAATATTTTAAAACATGAAGATCATGATATTGATGGTTTATATTTGTTTTCATGAGAATTATAAGTGTTAAAAAAGATTTAAAGAAATGAGACTCATACTCCAACTGAAAATATTAAACTATACAAAAAGATTAGACTCTTTTTTAAATACAACTATTGCTTATAGAATATTATTGAAAATACATGTAACTGTTGTTTTTGCATAAATAAGTTTTTCAAAACTAAAACTAATAAAAAATCCTACTTAACATAGACTATAATGCAAGAACGATTAAATGAATTACCCATATTATCAATTGAAAATAATATGTTGACAAATCTATAATATAAAACTTTGATAAATAATTTTGCTTCTAAAAAAATTAGAAAAATAAGCTTTGACTAAATTTTATTAATATTTTATATTTAAATATATTGTTTTATAAATTATTATAAAAACCTCACTTTGAAATTTTACCTAATGCCCCAATTATCTAATTAGAGCCACCCCTTGATTAGATACTAGGAGATACAATTTTCTTTAGGGTTAAACAACTATTTTTTTCCCTTGGGTTGTTCACCTTTTCAAAAAAGTGATGATTAAATTTTTAAATGATTGCAGTTCTAGATTTTTTAGATTTATTATTTTGTTCCTTCCATGAACACTCCATCTAATAGCTTAACTTAAATTTTTAAATGATTGTAGTCCTAGATTTTTTAGATTTATCATTTTGTTCCTTCCATGAACGCTCCATCTAATAGCTTAACCGCACTATGTGTTGGATCCGGATCATCCGGTAGCTAACTTCGTGGATCTAGTGGCCATTTTGAAGTTAAAATATTAAAAACGGGTTCATTGGAGGATTCCTTTATCTTTCTTATCACGGGAGTATTGTCAGTGGCTGCAGAGATGTAATCTCACGTGCGGAGTGTTGTCAGTCGCTGCAGAGATGAAATCTCACGTGCCTGGCGAATGGAGGATATTTAGTGCTCAAGCTCAAGCAGCTCAACTGCTCATGAGTAATTACATTTCGAAATAGACATCCTAATTACCCATAATTGCATTTGAGTCCACTCCTCCAGGCTCCATGAGTCGTACAAGTGACATGGAATTTACGCTCAACGGCTCTACGAGTTATACGAAACGACAAACTTTAGGAAACCGTTTAAGTCAGCCACACGACACAAAACAATTGGGTAACGAGAGAAGCTACAAATTACCCAAACGAAAAAGAACACAGCTATGCTGAAAATGTAACGATTCACGTACAGATCTAACCATATTTGTTTTTGAATTTTAAAAGAACTAATCAAGATTGTTATTGAAACTTTTTAAATGGTTATAAAATTCAATTTAACTTAAATGATGTGTATGTACCTAAGTGGATATAGTTTTGTTGGAATTTGTAAAAAAAATTAAAATTTTGAGATGTGTCTACCTAGATGTTGAAAATTTTTAGGTGTTAATGATTGAAAATAATTGGATGTTTATTTGTTTGGAATTAATGTAGAGAAGATAAGATTTTTTTTTGAGTATTTTAAAATCAATTTGTTTGTTTTTCCCAATCAACTACGTTGATATAATATTTAGTTTTCCCTAATTTTTTTTTAATTTTTGTATATTAAAATCAATTTTATTTATTTTTATTTTAGCCTGTAAATTCTAAATTCTACGGTTATTTTTTTCCCTCTAAATTCTACAGAGCTAAAAATGAACGGGCCTAACATCTATTCCGTGTGCCTGCAGCGTATGAGGGTGCTGTCAGCAACGTGGAGCGCAGATGCAGGGGCTGTCCGAACTGGGGAAGGAAAATTACCCCCGCACCCTGCCATATCTCAACAAAAAATATTGTGTGGAGGTTTGTAATTGCAGTCATCAGGGTAATAAAGAGAAGAAGAGCCCAGCAACTTTTGATTCAGACAATGATGGTAGAGCTAAAGAAAGGAAGATGGGGGGTAGCAATGAGATTTCTCAACGTATTTTGGAGGACAAAAAAGAAAGAAAGTTGTTGAAGTCAAAATTTTAGGACTACAAAGTAACTTGTTTGGCTCCGAAAATTTTGGAAGTCTAAAATTTCCTCAGGCAAATACTACCCTATTATAAGCTTAATGTGAGACTTTACCTTAATAAAACTCATCTATCATTCTTTTTATTTTTCCACTAATGTGAAATTGAAAATTCAAATAAAATAAAATTGTATCTTTACTTGAGCAAAGAATCTAAATCCTCGAAAGCTTCTAGATGATAGAATGAATCAAAGCGGTTCTATAAAGGAAAAAGAAAATAGATGACTTCTATGAATTAACGGTGCAAGAAAAAAAAAACTTTGAGTTGATTCATTTTGCAGTGCTGTGAAATCCAAAGGGCGCCGAATTCATGGTAAATTATCTCCTAATTGAGCTTGTTTCTAAATAAGTTAGGCAGTCAATTCAGAAAGAGATAACACAATAGGTGGACTCTATTGTAATGTCTATACTATCTGAACCTTTATATAAGTAGATATGAACAATATTAAATAATGTAGGATCCATTATTTATAAATTTTATCATACAATTTGAATATAGAATTGTAGAAAATATTGATGATTTGTAAGAGTTATTAGTCAACTATTTTTTTTCAAGTAAAAAAAAAAAATCCACATAGAATCATAACCCCAACCTACTAAAATTTGAATTATTTCATGGTGGGGCCTTTACAGCAATAGTGAGACATATATAAGGTATCACACGGACTACCGACCTATTATCTTAGAAAGACACCTAATAAATAAGCGAGATCTAGGCGAGACTATATGGCCTACCACTAGACCACTCTCATTAGGATTTTGTCGTCACGTATTCAATTAATTCACAATCCCATATGAGAAATGGTTGTCCATTGAATAGTGGAATTTTGGAAGAGTTTTCTATATTCCGATTATACAGAAATATTTTATTTTATTTTTAAAAATTGTCTTAAAAAATGAAGTTAAAAATAATTAGATTTATGCGAATAAAATGAGGAAATTTTTTCTTTTACCTGTCTAGAACCAATTTTTTTGAATCTTTCTTTCATTCTCTGGGAATTTCTGCTGTATTATTTCTATTATATTTTCTTTTGGACATTTCATTACACTTTTTGTCCACGTGTCAAATCCCGATGAAATGGGAAGTCTCGTACAAAGCCATCCCGAAAAGGAAGTTTGGGTCCAACCAAATAAAGGTTCGCCACAAGATGCCCATTTTCTGCCACGTGGATACCCATGAAATAGATTCGTATCTATGCACCTTCTCGCGTTCCAGAATCTCCAGCATGGGACAAAAAAGGAAAATTCAAACTAAATTAAAAAAGTTTAGAAAATCAAAAAGCGGAGAAAAGAATTAAAAAATTGGTCGTGTCTCGGTGGAAGCCTATTTACTTTTCCTCGATCTCTGAATTTCGGAATGCTTTGGATTTTGGTTTTCCTTCGATTCTCTTTCGCTCTGCCCCCTACGTTTTCACTTTCTCTTTCTAGATCGAGTAGGGTTTGCATCTGATCGATCCCTCTCACGTTGCCCTTGTGCCTTATGGTAAGTTCCTCTTCATTCGTTTTTTGGTTTTTTTTATATGTATCTTTTCTTCTCCACTAATTATTGCAAATCGATGCCATTCTTGGTGTTATATGGGAATTCTCTATTATATTTGGACTTCCATTCAAAATTTCGGTTTGTTTGTGGAGAAACAGTGAGATAAGACATTCAGTCCGAAAGTTCCCTCTTGCTTCGGAGTCGTAGAGTGGGAGAGCTTGCCCTATCATTTTGAAGTTGTATTAGGTCAGCTGGGACTGGAGGCATTGGTTTTATATGTGCTCGACATCAAAACTTTTGACGTCTTTTTTTCCCTCCAAATACTCTTTGGAACCAAAGGGATCGTTGATGGTTTTAAGGCTTAAAACTGTCTTAATTTTTGTACGTGATTGAAAAGAATGTTTCTATTGCCCTCTGCTGTGAATGAATTTCTTTGCTCTTCGAGAATTTTTTTTGCAATGTCATCTGGAACTATGAGCAGTATTTGCTTTTAGGTTCAAGAATTTGTAACTTATGAAAGATTATGTGCCATGTATTTCCACATCAAATTGGATTTGTAACTAGGTTGAATTATATTATTTCAATCCTGTCATTGGATGTTATTATGGATACAATTCTCATGTTGTTACAGGTGTTTGGATGTTAGCTTTGGCCCTAAATCCTGATACAGACTTTTGATGTCATGGTTACTACCATTGGGATTGACAGCAGGTGGTTTGAAGGAATCTGAGCTTGAGAAAAGCAACTTATGAAGGAATGGTTTCTTTGTGGAACATGGTGGTGTAATTGCTTTGAAAGCACATTTTCAATACAGTGGTAGACTCTCTTTCAGACAAGAAGTAAGTAATTAAGAGGTGTTCGGTTTGGAAGTGGATCTAAGGTTGGTGATTTTATGATGCTATAAAATTGGCAGAAACATAAGTAGGTTGTGTTAGTGATCGAGTTTGTTGTGTATTCCCCCTCCTCAAGGAATGGATGAACACAGAGACGTTGAGATGTTACTTCCTTTCTGGAACAATAAGAATCCCACAGATCGGCTTTTTATTATATCTTGTTTCACTGCTGCCCTAGTTGGAATTTTGACTATAGCCTATACAGCCTTTCAGTGGAGGCGAAACATCAATCTTAGTTGGACCAAAGCCATAGCCCGGTCGAAGAAAAATCCGAAGGCAGAGCACAAAGTGCCTGTAGCTCCTCACACTTGGATTTTAGAACCTGTATCTCGTGGAAAAAATTTAAGTTGTTGCTTCTGCTTGAAGTCCATGTCCCCTTCTCAAACTCTTGGGCCTATGATGGCTTCAGATAGTTTTATACACCGCTGTGACATTTGTGGGGCGGCAGCACATTTAAGCTGCTCTTCTGGCGCTCATGCAGATTGCAAGTGTGTATCTATGATTGGGTTTGAACATGTAGTGCACCAATGGGCTGTTCGATGGACAGAGATCACTGATCAACCTGACGGTACTTCTTTTTGTAGCTACTGCGAGGACCAATGCAGTGGGTCTTTCCTTGGTGGATCCCCTATATGGTGTTGCTTGTGGTGTCAGCGACTAGTACACGTTGATTGCCATAACAGTATGTCTAATGAAACAGGTGATCTATGTGATTTAGGCCCATTCAGAAGATTGATTCTGTCGCCACTCTATGTTAAGAAGTTGAACCAGACATCAGCAGGTGGATTTTTGAGCACACTTACTCATGGAGCCAATGAGATAGCATCTACAGTGCGCGCCAGTATCCGAAGTCAGAGAGAGAAGTTTAAGCATGAAAATGAATCTCCTGTTGACACTGGTAATAGTGGTAGTACTGGCGACATGTCCACAGAAAGCACTGCAGATATTCATCAAACACTTAATGGTACTCATGTGATGGAGGAAAACTGTAATGGTAGCATGAATATGGAAGTGCAACACCAAAATGGTCATTTGGATAAGAAACTGGATTCAAAACCCAGTTTGAAACGAAATTCTTCAATCAATGAGAAGGACGAGTGTCAGGTTTTAAGAATGAAACAGAATTATGAGTTGATTGATTTGCCTCCAGATGCAAGGCCCTTGTTAGTTTTTACCAACAAGAAGAGTGGGGCTCAGCGTGGGGATTCGCTTAGGCGACGTTTGAATTTACTTTTGAACCCTGTTCAGGTTTATTTCTCTATTACACTGTTCTGAGATTCTTACATCTGTTGAGAGGCATCAACTTGTTACTTCCTCTCCCTGAACATGTAGAAGTGGAAGTATCATCTTAATGCTTTTGGATTTTTTTGGGGGGTCTTCGTGCTTTTGGTCAAAAAGATCAAGCTTTTTGAAAGGTGTTAGGACAGTCTTAATGTAAAAAAAAAGTTATTTAAAATTTTTCCCCTTACCATTTGATTTTTATAAGGTCTGTACTTGTTGATGCATCCTTATAGGTTTTTGAGTTGAGCTCAACAGAGGGTCCAGAAGTGGGTCTTTTTTTATTCAGAAAGGTGCCTCACTTCAGAGTTCTCGTATGTGGAGGTGACGGTACTGTTGGTTGGGTTTTGAATGCCATAGACAAGCAAAATTTTGTTTCTCCCCCGCCAGTGGCTATCCTTCCTGCAGGGACTGGAAATGATCTGGCCCGGGTCCTTTCTTGGGGTGGTGGTTTGGGCTCAGTGGAGAGACAAGGAGGCCTTTGCACAGTGTTGCAACACGTAGAGCATGGGGCAGTAACTATTCTTGACCGTTGGAAGGTAGCAATTTTAAATCAAAAAGGGAAGAAGCATCAATCACCAAAATTTATGAACAACTATCTTGGTATGTGAGTATTAATTTTTTGGCTATTGCCTAGTGGACTTTGGAGTAGAGATGAGCATGTCCTTGAAGCAGATGATAAAAAAATTTGTTGATAGATGTCATAGACCTGGTTTAGGCATTTTTTGGTGCAACATGTTACTTGAACTCAGAGATTATGAACTTGAGAGTAAAGATTTGGCAATGCAACTTACTTTGCCCTACTTACACCTTTAATCCTTACAAGTCTTTGGTCAGTGAAATCATTTCGTTGGGTTTGGGTACAAATAAATTGGTTCTAATCTATTTGTGAAAAGAAAATAAAATTCTCGGAAAAGAACAGAAAATATAATGCTTAGATACAATAGGGCTCTGTGAGTGTCTGGTTGGTGGATGGGAAAACTTTCACCTGCCATACTTTGTGGGTTCCAATATCATTAAGTTCTACGACCTCTATGGCGGACATCTATATTTTCCACTCTAATACTTTTTAGTCTCCTCATTGATCTATCATGAATTCTGGCATGCATTCTGTGACCAATTTCAGCAAACATATTTACAGGAGTTGGGTGTGATGCAAAGGTTGCTCTGGAAATCCATAATCTACGAGAGGAGAATCCAGAGAAGTTCTATAACCAGGTAATTTAGAACTATGATAAATCTTGAATGCTTAGGCTTGTTTGGGAATTGCCTTCAGTTGGTCTTGTCTTCGTTTTTCTTTTCACTTGTTTAAAAGATTTGAAGAGCAAATAGAAAAAGGGGAAATTGTGTGTAGATGCATTGGTTCTGTTGTTTTTCTGTTGGCCCTGAAAGCATGTTTAGGAGTTGGTTTTAAAACCAGTTTCGAAATTAAAAAGCATGTCTGCACCACAAGGTCACATACACCTTCAGAATGTGCAAGGGGTCATTGAGTCTACGTTGCTCTTCTTCCTGTTGGGATCCTCTCCACAAGCAACAATGAAGTCTGGTCTAGTTTCACACACTGCATTTTCAAGGTGTGTTTTTCAATTGGCTTTGTTGGTTTCCATTGTTTTTTCATTCAGTTTCTATCAATTATCAAATGCTTTGAAACCAGATTTGAAACCCAAAAATTGCACATTGTACTTTCAACATTCTTGGTTTTGGAACTGATGGGACGAGGGTCAAACAAAAAACAAAATGCAAGACCAGTTTCCAAAACAAGGCCTAGCATTTGAGCTGCTATTTGAATATACTATGTGTTAGAAGGTGGAGTTCAGATAATTGTTTGCTTGAAACTGACTTCAGACTTCCTTATGAGGCAGAGGAATATACTCGTCTATTTTTTCGTAGTCTACTTGTATCGTATGTTTGGCAGCATGATAGACGAGGTTACAAGAGTGAAAAGTTCTCGGGGCTTTTGTTTGTGAAGATACAAGAATACTTGGATTGGATCATCTAAGATGCTGTTTAATTTATAGAGTTTTGCACGCTTGTGCAAAATTTCGTTCCTTACACATAATGACAGATATCCTTTTGCTTAAGTGCAATATATTTTTCAAGTTATGTGGAGAGTAGAAGCCCATAATGATGCTGCACTATGGTAACATAGACACAAATATTAACATGTTATGTTATTGTTTTCATGAACGCTGTTCCTGATCACGTCAGCTATGGACGCTGCCCCCCCCACAATGTATTTTATGTTTATGCTACTTCTTCTAAGACTGTTGTGTAGTGATGCGAGTTATTATAGGGGAATGAGGTGAAGAACAACAACACTGTTGCCAGATTATTTTTGAAGGGGAAGGGAAAGAAATAACATCAGACTTCATCGAGGATGGACCAACATCTTATCTAGTCCCCCTCCCCCTTTCTAATTCTTTCATTTTTTTTTTACATGAAAGGTTTCTTGTTAATTGTGCCACTTATTGGCGCAGGTTGTTTGTGCAAGAATTATTGATTTTTCAGGCAATTTGTCTTATTGTGGTTGTTAACCCCAATGTGCAGTTTATGAATAAAGTTCTTTATGCAAGAGAGGGTGCCAAGAGTATAATGGATAGGACTTTTGCTGATTTCCCTTGGCAAGTTCGTGTTCAGGTGGATGGAGTTGAGGTAGAGGTCCCTGAGGTGAGTTAGAATTATTTCTAGATGTGGAGCTGCTCTTAACTGTTTAAGAAACCATCGCCATGCTTATTCAGTTTTGGATTTTTGGATAATCTGTGGCATTCTCAAGGGATTCTGAAGACCATTGGATTTGTACTGTGTACTGTATGACAACGATATCTGTGACCTCTTGTTTTTACTGCATCTTTTGGTGTTAGTATACAGGTCCACACGTTACTTAGTGATCGAAATACTTCCTGATATTAGGGCTTGCTTGGATGTTAAAAGATTCCAATTTTGGGGTTTGAATTTATTTTGCTTTTTGGATTTCCATATGTGGGTAGGTATGATGAAAATTTGTTTGGATATAGTTTCTGAGTAACTTTTCTTAGAACCTGAAAGCTGGAAACTTGCTTCGGAACACAAAGGAAAAGAAAATTGAAAATCAGAAAATAAATTAAAATAAGAATGATTGAAAATTTAAGAACTTTAAACTGTAGACCACCAAAATTTGAAAATAAGAACTAAAAACTAGAAACAAAAAGAGGGGCTGAGGGTGATGGTTCCAATGAACTGCTTCTTGGGGCATTAAGGTTGTAAGAGTTCAATTGAACTGTCTCTGCTATCATTTTCTGCTAAGTTAGTTGGAAGATACAGATTTGTGACCATGATGTTTGTGGTGGCTGCTATCTTTTTCTTCCAAGTGTGATTAATTTTTGAAATCGGGGTATTGTGGGTTTGGTAGGTCCAGGAAGCTTCTACGTCCTTGTGAGTTATGTAGGATAGATCACTATCTTTGACTGGTGGGATAGGAGTTGTGTGAGGTGATCTGTAAAATTTGTACAATAGCCATTTGAATTTTAATGACATCAACTTAAGACTTACCCAAAACAAAAATCTGGGATTTCTGCTGGAAGTCATGAAATTTTCCCCCTTTCCTGGGACAAGTTATACAATTGCATTTAATCCTTTGCAGGATGCAGAAGGTGTGCTTGTTGCCAACATTGGAAGCTACATGGGTGGTGTGGATCTGTGGCATAATGAGGATGAAACTTATGATGACTTTGATCCCCAGTCCATGCATGATAAGATACTCGAGGTTGTGAGCATATCAGGGACATGGCACCTTGGGAAGCTTCAGGTAACATGGTTTCTTCTCTTACTGTTATGTGTCTCCCCTATTGCTTGAAACTGACCGTGCAGTTATTGTCAAATTCAAGTTTCTTTCAGAGTTCCAGGGATCTGACCTTGTGAACTCCTAGCTGATATAGCGACAGGATTTTTATTGGGAATATGAGAAGAAGTTAAATAACTCCAGGACAGAATTCTTCATCTGACAAAGAAGACATAAATCCCTTGGTTCCGTAATGTTTAATCTGGAGATGGAGCAGTGCCCTTGTGGTTCGAAATACATTAGGAGATCCCCCTGATGCCAGTTGTGGCCATCTTGATGGTTATTTTCCAAACAGCTTAATGCTCCATGCACAACATTATTTATTTTGAAAACTAAATGATTTTGTCTGTACTTGGACCCAACAATCTGGGGGCAATTTACGATTTAGAGATTGTAAAATGCCTCTGAACTTCTTGCTTGTTTGAGAACAGGTTGGACTTTCTCGTGCTCGAAGACTTGCACAAGGGAAAACAATTAAGATACATCTCTCAGCTGCACTGCCGGTTCAAATTGATGGGGAGCCTTGGTTGCAGCATCCATGTACATTGGCAATATCACATCATGGCCAGGTCTCTCTCTCTCTCTTTCACACACCCACTTGCACGTGCCTGCTTTCACATAGAATGTGATATGATGCTATTATTAAATCTTCATGACTCCACCATTATAGTCATCAGTATAGTTGAAATAATCCAATTATCAAACCATGAGATCCTGGTTCACCCTTACGGTTGAACTGGCATGATATATTCTTTTAAGTTTTCGAGTGGTCTCATTCTTGTCAGAGACATTCTTCTAGCATGTGCAATATCCTCCTTACACTGATTTGGTGGGGATTATTGTGCTTTTTTAGGAGTAAAAAAGTAAAATCCTTTCAGTTGTTCCAGTAGCATGTACACTTCTGTTGATGCCGGATCATTTACCGACTCCTTTTTGAATAGTTTTTTTGGAACCATTTGCTTGTTGGTACTTAGAATCCTCTTTCTGCTATACACTTTGGACCATGCAGGCTTTCATGTTGAAGAGGGTGGCCGAGGAACCCCTTGGTCATGCGGCTGCCATAATTGCTGATGTGCTTGAAAATGCAGAGACAAGTCACATAATTAATGCTTCCCAGAAGCGAGCTCTTCTACAGGAAATGGCACTGAGGCTGTCATAGAGTTTTGTTTGTCAAAATTGTACGTGCTTGTATCACCACTTGTATGTATTTTGAAGATGTCTTCACGAGATTATGAACTTAGAGCGTCTATGCGAAGCATGCTTGTAAATCAACTCATCAAACATCCGATGTGAATTCGCATCCCAATGATCGGCACTCTTCTGGTCTGATTCCTGAGAACATAAGGCAGATCATTGTTGTGTAGAGAGAGGACGTTGTATTTTGGCAATACAGAGAGAAAGTTTTGTGCTCGATACTTTTTGCGCTATACCTTCTACTCATCTTGTAGTGTGTACTCGATCTCCAGAAAAACATAAAATTTATTTTTGCTCAAATCCAAATTTGGTCCTTATATATATAACTAGGAAACCGAGCTCCTCTTTATCCAAACTAGAAGGTGTTGGAGTATTTTTATTGAGTAATAAGTACAGTCCTCAGGAAACGCATGTGGCATAGCATACACACGAAAGTTCGTCTGCTCGAAAATATATTCAGAAACTGCATGAAGCTATCCTTTTATCAACGAACCTTTTGACCTCATATAGGCCACATTTACTTTCAGCTGCATACTGCAAAGTTTAATCAATCTGCATATTTCCGAGGGATGATCCGCGGTTGCTAATTTGGTTCTCCTTCCTTCCCCTGCTCGTTCCTCCGCAAAGCTTGTTAACCTTCTTCCACAGCCGTGATATAATGTTCCCTCGACCTGCGCTGCAAGACCTGGTCTTCCTCTCATCCAGGAATGCATGGGTGGATTGCGTACATGAAATTGCCCCTGATGTGTTTGTACTTTTGCTATTGATGCGCTCTATCTGTCTGCACCAGGAAGCTGACTTTAAGTGGTGCATGTATGGCAACGAGGACATGTTTGAGCCCTGAATAGCCTTGTTGAGCTGATGGGTCATTGCTCGGAACTCAAACGAGTCATATAGGGTGCTCCCGTTAGACCGGAGGCTCAGCTTCCTGATGGGGTTCACCTTCCAGAAGTTGGCATGTGCTGGAGGGGTCACTGTTAGCTGTTTCTCCATCTTTTTGAGAGTTCTGGCGTTCTATAATTCTATTCATTGGCATATACTCCTATGTTGACATGCCTTGTAAGTATCGCAGTTTGGTGCATCTTCGACAAGAAGATTGCTTTGTTTTCTCCGCTCAGGTGTTGACATGCCTCGTAAGTAACGCGGTTAAAAAGGTTAATGGCTGAGTTAATGCTGTAATTAAGTGTAGAACACAAGTACACTTAACTACTTGTTTTTTAGGCAATTGTTAATTTCATTTCACAATGAGAATTATTTAAGTGTTGAATATATATGGGTCTGCAAGGCCGGCTACAAGTAACAGGGACATAAAGTTTATTATAACAATTATTAGGTTCCAAAGGGCAATATATCTACTGCCCATAAAGGTCTGAATCCAAATTGTCATAAAAGCCTCATACAGATGTGTCAAAAGGCTCATAGTTTCGAAGGTCCAAAGACCCAGAGCCATCTCTGTTACAAGCAGTAGTATCGATCGCTGAAGGAGAGAGTGGTTAAGCACTCCGCTCTCACTTCCCTGGAAGCTCATCCATACTAACACCACTTAAATGGGACATGGTAGTCCAAGTGGAGAACCACATAGAGTTATCTCTGCCAAAAGTACACTTAACTACTGCTGTTAAATTAGGGTTTTGTCTTAAATCGGATCATTACAGTCTACTCTCTATACTTGAATCGGAAAGGCTCTAATATGGACTAAAGAAACATATAATCGATTTTCTTCAAGATGCTGGTGGTACTCAGATTTGTTTCTTCGGTGTTTCAAACAAAATTCCTTAATAGAGAATCAAATTTCTATATATAGGAGGTGTGTCTTTATATATATATGTAGTTATCTTATAGGATGTCATATTTGTCAAAAAAAAAAAAATTTGTAGGATTCTCAGACACTTGGGGATGGGGATCTATACCATACTTGATGTTGGCTCATCGCCATTTCCTTCCTGCTAAAGAAGAAAACAATCTGGTTGCTGTCAAGCCTGCAGCAACTTCAAGTGCATGTCAAGCAATATGGTTGCTGAATCTGGACGGCAATTTATTAGGCTCTAGTCTGTAAAGTTTAACGAAAATCCTTAATTTAGGTTTTTTTTAGGATATATCATTCTTGGGAGTTTCTTAAAACCATAAACATTATTTTCAATTAAAGGTCCTAAAAGGGAAAAATTGGATTTAAAATCAAATGTATTAATGATTTGATTAGGACTGCAGTCCGCAGTTTTTGCAGCTACCATGCATAAACGCATGATTACCTGCCCTGTAAGCCTAACATACAGATTGTCCTACCACTTTTCTAGGCACATTTGGAAAATATTAACTAAAATGCCAAAAGCCATGAGTCCTAAAAGAATCCGTATCATAAAGAGGTAGAACTAAACCGGCACACGGGATGATGATAAGCATTAACAGCCCCTACCTATTAAGGAAAAGAGGGGGGAAATGGAAACTAGTATCAGAAAACCATGCCCACTCATATAGTGCGAGGAAAATGGAATTTACAGCTGGAGAGACCAAGCGAGGATTGAACCAAAGGGACCCAGTTGCACAAAAATAAATTTTGAGGGGCCAAAATAAAAATACAAAATATAAGAAAATCTTTTTTTAATGAGGTTGAAAATAAACATAAGAGTTGGTGCAATTAATTTTCCTAGTTGTTCAAAAAAAAAAATTTATGTCACATTCACCAAGATTAATGAGGTTGAAAATTTGACAACCATTTCCTTTTTTTTTTTCCATGTTTCTGAGCAACGATCATTCGGTTTTATATTAAACAAATTGATAAACCATTACCTATTCATTTCCTCCATTAAAACAAGGCACATGAAATGCAAAGTCAACAGCCACAGCTATAGACTTCTAAACAAAGGGATGCAACTGAAACCGCTGCAAAATATCAGAGAGTCAACCACGGTACATGTGATCTTTCTGGCCCACAAATTTGGCTAGATGCGACCCAAGACACCCAATAGTTGGAGAAGCAAAAGCGTTAGGCAAAGCAGGAATATTTTAAGAATAAAAAGTGGCAGTTATAGAACTTGATTTGAAAGGAATAGCTGAAGGTTAACGTGTTGATGCCTGAGGAAATGCCCACAAATTAGCACTAAAAGACGGTTGATGGAGAAGCGTGAAGTATACCACAAGGATTATGCACATCCCACTCAGGGAGACACAGAAGTTGTTTGCTTTCATGGCCCAAATTGCAGGGTCACTTTAACAGTTGTTATCGTACAGAATGCTGATTAAACTTTTAATTTTATATGAAGAACCAACCGAGCACACAAAGAGGACAACTAAAGGCCATGTTTGGCCAGTAAAAATTGTAAGAATTTTGAATTCTCAGGAGACAATTTTTGAGAATTTGAATTTTAAGTTTGTAAAAAGTTAGTGAAAATTTTAAGAATGTTTGATTGTACAATGATTTTTATTAGAATTTGTTAAAAAGCAAAGACAGCAAATTTGATGGAATTTTTTAATAGAAAAGTAATGAAGTTTGTTAAAAATAAGAGAGAAGATTTGATATAGTTTTTTTATGAAAAATTATTGAAGTCTGTGTGAAAATGTGTTAAAATTTGTGTAAAAATTTTGAGATTTTAATGTTTGATAGTTCAACTTTTTAAATCAAACATTAAAATCTCAAAATTTTCCCACAAATTTCAACTCCTTTTCATACTAACTTCAATACTTTTTCAAATAAAAAAACTACATCAAATCTTCTATGTCATTGCTTTTTAACAAACTCAAATAAAAATTATTGTCTTAAATTTTTTTTTTTATCAACTTTTTACAAATACCATAAAAAGTCAAAAATCTCAAAATTTTCTGCTATAAATTCAAAATTCTTAAAATATATGCTTTCCAAACATCACTTTATTTCCTAATATTCTGTAATAATCCCACTGCTTTGACCTCAATCAAACACCTATTCTACCCCACCAAGCACGTTGTTTCTGGGGCTTGAAGCATTATAAGCATATTTTATTACAATTTGTAACACACTTCAGTTAAAGCCCCATATGCCACATGACATGGAAGAGCACCAAACTACCAGATTTGCTTCCTTAATTAGAAAAAAAGAGATATATAGTTTAAAAAGATGCGGAAAAAAGAAACGTTTCGAGTCCAGCTTTTTCTTGTATCAGCCAGCCATTTGCACTCTAGCTAATAAACGGTCATTATAAACATCTCGGACCTATGTGCTCTGATAAAATGGGCACTCATTAAAATCAGGCGGTCTTTACTTTCAGAAAGTGGGAAGCGGGTGGCTGGTCATTCCTTGTTTACTACTGAAAGGTGCGTTTGGAAACGTGTTGAACGTTCCAGTCCACCATTTTAAATCTGACTTCGCTTTGGATGGTGAAAGGTTCGTGGCTTTGGTAGGGTATATAAGCAGATCTCGGTCTCCTTATTTTCACGTAGTTGTGTTCTCCATCTATCTCTCCTCTTCATAATAGGATTCTGGCCATTCCCGTTTCTTTCCGCAAGTTCTCACAGAGATATAAGGTACTTTTCTTCTCGTCTGACGCATAGTTGCAGCTTTCTAGGAATCTTGTGTGGGTTATGTCCATCGTGTCGTGACCTGTTTGCATGATGGGTTGGTTGGATACGTTGTTATTCTTATTATTTCCGAGTGTTTGCCAATTTGTACTTGCTATTCTTCATGAGTCTTATCAACGAAGCTGGTAATTGATGTTGGTTTGCTGAATCTGAATTGCTGGCGAAAAATAATGGATGTCTTTTGGGGCCATTGGGAGTTTACCACAATTCTCGAGTAGCCTATTCATTGTCTCTTTTCATTCACTTTTTTCCCTCCTAATGGTTCTCTGGCTATAGAAAATGAAAAAAAACCAATGTATTAGCAGGTTCACCTGCTGATTTTCATGAAACGCATGTACACACGGAGTATATGACTTTGGAAAGGAAAAGTGATTACATGTTGTTTGTTTCCTAGTTTACGGCCATAGACAACCATCAAGTCCTTGCCTTCTCTTTCTTTTTCGCTACAATTCCCTTCAGATCCATTTCGCCTTGACTTCACATGTTACATGGAAAACTAATATGGTTGGCAATCTTCTGCGGTAGTTCATTTCAAATCCACATTCCATAATCCAATCGCTATTGAATCAAAATAGACAACCTTTTGGCATTGGTGGAAGGACACAATAATGGAGGTGACTGCGATTAGAGAGGTGTAAAAGCGCACATGCTTTGTGGTATATATGTGTTCATTTCTGCATGAAAAAAACTCGGCTTCTGCAAAGAGCATTTGGCTATATCACACATGACAGGTGAAAAATTGTTGCAGGTTTTAACCCGAGAAAATGGTGAAGATTTGCTGCATTGGAGCTGGCTATGTTGGAGGTCCTACCATGGCAGTCATTGCACTCAAGTGCCCCTCAATTGAAGTGGCTGTTGTTGACATCTCGGTCCCTCGCATTACGGCCTGGAACAGTGACCAGCTCCCTATCTATGAGCCGGGTCTTGAAGAAGTAGTGAACCAGTGCAGAGGAAAGAACCTTTTTCAGCACACTAATGTGGAAAAACATGTCTCGGAGGCAGACATAATTTTTGTTTCGGTGAACACCCCGACAAAGACCCGGGGCCTTGGAGCTGGCAAAGCTGCAGACCTTACATACTGGGAGAGCGCAGCCAGGATGATTGCTGATGTTTCAAGATCGAATAAGATCGTTGTTGAAAAGTCAACTGTTCCAGTGAAAACAGCCGAGGCAATAGAAAAGATCCTCACCTTCAATAGCAAGGGCATCAACTATCAAATTCTCTCAAACCCTGAATTTCTTGCAGAGGGAACTGCTATTCAGGACCTTTTTAACCCTGACCGAGTTCTCATTGGAGGGAGAAACCCCTGATGGCCAAAAGGCAGTTCAAGCTCTGAAAGATGTATATGCTCATTGGGTGCCTGAAGGCAGGATCATTACCACCAATCTCTGGTCAGCAGAGCTCTCCAAGTTAGCTGCCAATGCCTTCTTGGCCCAGAGGATTTCTTCTGTCAATGCTATGTCAGCTCTTTGTGAGGCAACAGGGGCAGATGTTTCACAAGTTTCCCATGCCATTGGTAAGGACACCAGAATTGGACCCAGGTTCCTTAATTCTAGTGTTGGTTTTGGAGGATCTTGCTTTCAAAAGGACATACTGAACCTAGTCTATATCTGTGAGTGCAATGGCCTAACTGAAGTTGCCAACTACTGGAAACAAGTGATTAAAGTGAATGACTACCAAAAGAACCGGTTTGTGAACAGGGTGGTCTCTTCAATGTTCAATACAGTTTCTGGCAAAAAGATTGCCGTACTTGGGTTTGCCTTCAAGAAAGATACTGGGGACACAAGGGAAACACCTGCGATTGATGTTTGCAAAGGGCTATTGGGTGATAAAGCACGGTTGAGCATATATGACCCACAGGTCACTGAAGATCAGATACAAAGGGAGCTCTCCATGAACAAGTATGATTGGGACCATCCAATTCATCTCCAGCCTATGAGTCCCGCTACTGTAAAGCAAGTGAGCGTTGTTTGGGATGCTTATGAGGCCACTAAAGATGCTCACGGGATCTGCATAGTAACAGAATGGGAAGAATTCAAGACCCTCGATTTCCAAAGAATTTTTGATAACATGCAGAAACCTGCGTTTGTGTTCGATGGCAGAAACGTCGTGAATGTTAAGAAGCTGAGGGAGATAGGATTCATTGTCTACTCAATTGGGAAGCCATTGGACCCGTGGCTCAAGGGCATGCCTGCTCTAGCATAAGACGAATTTCCCCGAGGATCAGAAGATGGATATTGAGGTTTTTAACAGCTGCAGTTTTTTTTTTTTCTCTTTGAATGTTTTTCCCGACTTTCCTTTCGATTACCCGCGAGTTCGTTTGCAATTAATTAAGCTTATGACTTATGTGATACATAAGTGACGTATTTTGTGTCCGTAACTAATATTTGCCTTGCTTAATTTGCTCTTCTGTTATAATATTCAGAAGGTTAGGTTCTTGTTCTGCTTGAGTTGTCTGTCTTCATCGTTATATTTGTGGCAGAGGTAACTTTGTTGGGAAGATCTTAACACATCAACGGTCCAGTTCCATGGTCAGTCTTAACGCTTAAGGATTGCATCGTCAGCCTTTAGTACATGGCAATTAAGCAGTTTCTCCCCTATCAATTTGGGACAACGATAGTCCACTAGATAGACTGTAACTTGAAAATTCACCGAGTAGGCCACATTGATAAAGCAGAATGTGCTGAACGGGACTCGCTGCTAGAGTCAACATTTTAGACTAAGTTTTTTTATTTTTTTGGTAACAAAAAAAAAAAATCTTATGCAGCAGACTACAAGAGTGAACCCACCTAACATATAAGTAAACTTTAGAGAGTTTAACGCAAATCAATCCACACTATTGTGACTCCCACTTTAGCTGGTTACAATATTCACCCAGTGAGAAAAAGAACTTGTAACATGTGCGCCTACTCACACAAGCACAAATTCACCCTTACCATTGGGACAGACCTGCCATGGGTACGATATTCACACATTTTAGACTAAAAGTTTTGGTCAGAGGTCACTTCAGAAGTTGAACTTCAAGAAACCTCCAAATAATGGATAATTTTAAAAAGAACGAGTCCAAAGAGCACTGACAAGGGTGAGAGAAATCCACCTTTAAGTTAAAACACAGTAGGGTAAGTCATACATGCATATTTCCAAACTCAAGGCAGAATTACACCCAGGTCGCTGAAATGTCGGTATACTTTGAAGTACCTAGAACTCAAGATAAAAATAAATAAAGCTAGCAAAATGAAATATATTAATCTTGAATTATACAATATCTTACAGGGAGCTATTCTAATGTAGAATGTACACTCCGGTTGAACTCTTCCTCAAAAATTAAGGAACCCATATCAGGGATTTCTTTGTAGAGAATATTGGGATTTCAAGACAGCAAGCTCCAAACCTTCCACCACCACATGCATTATGGATGTTCAACTTACCCACAGAGTTCTCTGGTAGTGCCTCTGACCCCCTTTAGCCTCAAAAGAATAATACATATATACAGTTATCAACCTATCTGCAATCCCCTCTCTGACCACCTTGGGACCATTTGCAAGCCTTACAATATATCACCTTCTTGATGTTTTCTTATGCCCTCTGTCACAGTTCATATGATTGAGCAATCCAGGCATAAGAAAGTCAAGACATTTGCCAGTCCTACAACTGACTTCCTTCTCCTCGAGGCATTTTCTTTGTACTCGCTGCAGATAATATGATTTAGCAATCCATCAAACCAAATGATAAAAGAAACGCCAGCCTTGCTATAAGTCAGCTAAACAATAAACTAAAAAAGGAGCCACAAACTTGAACACCATAAATCAAGCAGTTACACAGTTATTTAATACATAAATCAACCAAAAGTTTTGGTTTCAAAATTCAAAATGAGATCCAGATCAATCCTGTCTAGAGAATACTACAGAATATTTTCTAGCGGACAATTCTTCTTTTGATGTTGGAAGACAAAAAATACAAAAACTCCAATCCTATTGACTCCTGCTTTCGTAATAACTTGAGTGCATTGCAAATTAGGAGAGGAGAGAGAGAGAGAGAGAGAGAGAGAGGAAATAAACAAGCAAAAGAAAATATAATCGTATACACCATGTTCAAGACCGCCATTTTTATCACGTGTAATTCCATCTTTATGGTATGTGATGAATATTGCCCCAATGCAAATTTCAGATAGAACTGTATACCTTCTTAATTTTTTGTTCTAAAAAGTTTTGATCAAGTTTCAAGTTCTCCGGTAAACAGTAGCTACAACTAAGTGAAAATCACACTCACTGTGTGACCCAGCTGCAAATTTTCAGTTCAATGTGAGGCTAATATAATGGATAGAAGTTTGCATGTTAAAATTCTTCAATAATTGCTAAAGCTCTAGACCTTCCAAACATATTAGACACAGATATGCCAGCTCCATTGAATATTCAAGAAGACTTAGAAAAGCGAAACTCTATGGCAAACCTAGCCATTTACGTAGACATTACTATTTGGTAAAGGTGCACAGCTTGATCCTAAATCAGTGTTCATCCTTGAGGTCTATTGTTTTTATCAAACAGCTGGCAGCCTGGCACATATAAGTTTTATCTTCTCATGACAGAGAGGATAAACAAGAGTAGCTTGAAGTTCAGACGTCCAGCTAGATCAAGTGAATTCCTATGCAAAGGCAAGTCACATAATAAAAATCCATGTGGATGGTGCTACACCTACAAGGAAAACTTCCACGTGAGAGGATAAATTGACAATTCTTACCATCAGACAAGTAGTTTAAAGTACAAGGAATGATATTGCGCATGTCTGGCACTCAATGCAATGTACAAGTATTACATTTAATTACTTTTCATTTGGGGGCAAGGGGGACGAGTCTGAATTTCAACCCACTAGCAAGCAGACAATGCAGAATAGAAGCCATTGGTATGAGGAAATCAGTAATAACACACCAGAAGTCAATAATAATGATAAATATTAATAACAAGCATGCATCAGGGTATTTAATTCTCGGCTACAAAAGGTCCAACTATTCGTGTTTTGATAACCAGTCTTGCCTGCAACGTAATGTCCTTATTCTTTTTATCCCTCCCAAAATGATGGTGCAAGTCCACCATATCAGTAGTGTTCAAGAAGTGAGGTGAGGCAGCCCACTCAAACAGGACCCTTATCCACAGACACCCAGAGAAGAGAGAGAGAGAGAGAGAGAGAGAGAGAGATTAAATCCTTAAGCTGGTAATAGTGTGGGGCTAGTTCAACCAACCACTCTGGCTTTAGTTCGGTCACCTACAATTCAAAATTCTCAGTTTTTGTTATGGGTGCAAAAATATTCAAAATCAGCACAAAGGGAAAACTACCTTGAATCAAATGCTTTGAGGAGGATAACCCCTACCTGTCTCATATATTCTTTGGTCGTCAGTACCAACTCATGGTATACAATCCATCTTGGAAGCACCTGAACGTGAAAAAGATAGAAAGAACATAGCACTCCACATAAATTGAATTCCCACCACAACCATAGACTTCATTGTTTTAAAAATGGACCTGAACGGTTGGACCATGAACAGACATAAGTCTGGTTCAGTCACACCACAGAAAGCACATCAGGTCAGAGACCAAATTGAACTGTGCTTGACCGTGATCCAACCAATTGACCTGTTGGGAAGGTTGCAGGTCATGGTTCATTGATTGGCCAGCATCTAAAAATTATTCACTGTAAGGGGTTTGAACCAGGACGCCAACCTCAAGCCCCTCATACTGTGGGCCTTATTTCCTTTAATAAACCACTAGGCCAATCCATGTTTTTTATCTATATTTCTCGATCAATTCATCTAAACGTTCAATCCAATTGACTTCACATCAAATATAAGAATCAGGTCTTGTATACATTATAATTATGTCCCAGAAAACCAAACTTAATGTGCAAAATCAAAGAGTTTATTCAGGTTTTTTTCTGTTCTCTTAATGGTCTGGTCTCAAGAACATTGATAAACATTCCAATCTTTCATTCACATGCTGTTCCTCTCAGGACTTTGGTTATTGACTTAATTAGTAATTCTGTGTCTTTTCTCAGTCCATCAAATATATACGTCATTCCATTCTTGCTAGATTCAAAATTAAGGGGCCTCTCAAAGCCTTCTCTTTTCCTCTTATCGGAGGTATTTCACAACAACTTGCCATCGTAAAATAAGAAGGTAACAAGCACACTTGGCTAGCACAACAGAGAGTTGTGTTCTGTGTTTGGGAGAGATGAAACACATTTCCACATGCATTTGCACGTCCATAATCGAATACCCAAGTGGGACAATGAGTTTCACTTTGAATCTAGCAACAAAGAAAGAGTATTTTAAGGTTTTCTACACAAATGGACCAGACCCTGAAAAATATAAATAAATATCAAGATCTATTCAGCACTTCTCATGCTAAGAAATTCCTCACTCCATTGTGAAAATGGACATTTGTCCCGGTGCATATTTCACTGACTATGTAGCAGGCCCCAGACGAGGGCCGAAGCAGCGATTGAAAAAGAGGAGCAGGCCCAGGTGGGCCAGATTTTTGTTGGGGGGGGGGGGGTGTTGATGGACTGGAGGGTGGGTCATGCTTAAGAAATGCTGTGCACTTAGACGGAAATCTTGTAAAGATATTTGGCGGCCCTAACCCCCCCCCCCCCCCCCCCTTCTCTTCAAGCTTTGGCCTGCCTCAGACATCAAGCTATGTCATAACTTGGAGGCCAAAACGCCCAGTTGGAAAATGAAAACCAGAAGCAAGGCAGTTCAAGAGCTAATTACAAAGTAGGCAAAATCAGTATACTTTGCAAAAAAAATATATTGAACGTACATGTCAATCCTCTATGCACCAATTCCATTGAGAAGTGTTAGCATGAGTGTGATTAAATTCTCCCACATATCTTTTTGCTTCATATTTTGCATTCAAAATAACAGATATTTAAATCAAATTTCGCTTTAACTGAAATTACTTCACTTCCAGGCCAACAACAAACCTTATTTGAAACCTTTGAAAAAAACAACCTGAATAGACTAGACTAGACAGAATGATAACATACTTCTAATAGCATTATACAAATAATACAATCAAGCCCAGCATAGTTTTGACTTTACACTAGGTGACCTTGATAACCACCCAAATTAAACATCATCTGCAATTAATAAAGAATGAATAGCTTACCTGTGCCAGCCCTGAGCTGGGGTGTATGTGAACAGTCTGTGGATGTTTGACAGTCCGGTAAGATCCATTCTTTTGCAGCCTTGCAGAGTGTGGGAAAAAACCTGAAAAGAACAATTTAATATTGATACCAAAATTGAACAAAAAGAAAACCATTCTTACTTTCTTAACATTGAAAGCAAAGTTTTGTTACAGATTTACCAGAAGTTATAGCTTTTCTTATAGCATCTAAATCATTTTCATTTGAGGTTAGTTCAATCTCAACCCTTTCCAAGAGCCCTTCAAGCTGATCCCGTACATCCCTTGCCCGTTTCATACTCCTAACCTGTAAAATTGAAATTGAAATTAAAACATTGAGAGGCTAGAAATGCCTGAATGTATACAGCCAACAGAATCAATAATAGACAGCCTTGAAGTTAAGGACATTAATAATTTTCACCAAAAACATCAATAGTAATAGAAATAAATAAATAACAAAATCACAATTTTGAAAACTGAAGAACTTCAAATTAAAAAAATCAGGGAAAAACCACTGGTATACTTTCACCGTCACCACTTAAGAGTTCTATAAACCCTCGAGTACAAAAGAGTACAGTACAAATTGTTGCTCAAACTATACCTGTATATAATTTTCGTAACACCACTGTGTCGAGAAGTTTGTCTCCTTCCATGAATTGTAGACCTGCATGAAAAAACACATAGGGTAATGACCATTCTTGAACATGGCAAGTCATCCCTAGGCTGAAGTATAATACAGCATACAACCACAATGCTCTTGACTACTAGCGAAAATGCAGCCAGAACAGCCTACTACAAAGAACATACAACGTAAATCCTATCATACCTCAAATTTTCAAATAAGTAAACTAAAAATGGGGAACTGGATGAGTCTAATGCACAAAACAACCAAAATAAAATATCCAAACCAAACCTTTAGCAATGCAATGTGATCCCCGACATTGCCAGTATGAAAATTCATTCGTGCATTGTCAGCATGTACTTGTTTGTCCTTTGGCCGATAAAAGATTGAATTTCCAACAGAAAGCATAGCAGCAATGGAAATTATCTCATCTGAGCACTTATACTTGTCAGAAGCTACTATCATTTTGGATAGCATGGGATCAAGAGGGAACTCCGCCATCCGTCTACCCACTTTAGTCAACTCACCGAGTTTATTTAATGCACTCAGAGCAAAGAGGAGTTCCAGGGCTTTTAATAAGGCCTCAGATGGTGGTGGGTCCATAAAATCAAAATTTAACAAGTCATGGATACCAAGGCTCTTAAGAGTAAGGACAACATTCGCAAGGTTCGTCCTTTGTATTTCTGGCACTGTATTATCTTCCAAATCATTGTAATAGTTATAGGCAGTATATAATCGGAAGCATTTCCCCGGACCTGTTCGTCCAGATCGACCTGCCCTCTGGTTAGCTGATGCTTTGGAGATTGGTGCAACCAGCAAGGATTCCATCCCAGTCCTTGGATTATAGGATTTCATTTTACAGAAGCCTGGATCAATTACATATTTGATCCCATCGATTGTCAGAGAGGTTTCAGCTATATTTGTTGCAAGAACAACCTTTCGAGCTCCTTCGGGAGTGGGTTCAAATATTTTTGCTTGGAGCTCAGTTGGTAGGTTTGCATATATCGGGCAGATAATGAGCTCAGCAATCTTTGTCCCTAGGCCCCTTGTCCTGTGCTTTAAAATTTCTTCTGCTGTTTCGATCTCTTCTTGACCAGTAAAAAAAACTAATATATCTCCAGGTGGTTGCGTCACATGAATCTGGAGAACAGTAACTATCGCAGCATCCAAGTAATCAGCTTCTGGAGCTTTTGTGTAGTGTATTTCAACAGGATACCGCCTCCCTGGAATTTTAAAGATTGGAGCTGAATCAAAATAATCACTAAATTTTTCTGCATCAAGTGTCGCACTGGAGATAAGCAACTTTAGATCAGGACGGAAACGAGCAATATCCTGTTATAAAAGAGCATGAGTAGTCAGATTGTGAACCAAAGCATAATAAATACCACATTTAGTCCTACAAACCAAAGGTATTATGGCAATCTCAAATGAAAGAAACTGATTCCAGTACATCTAACTGATATGAGACAGGGTGGTCTGACGGCTCCAAATCAAAGTTACAAATCTAACAGAGACTGATGGCATTGACATAGATATGCACGCCACACTTGTTCCATGAATCATGAGATATAACTCTAATTATTAAAGAAAAAAAATCAACTGAAACTTCAGCGCGGTACTTTATTAAACTAATACGAGATAAATTAGGCTGGATTCACAAAAACATTAACAAACTCATACCACTTGTAAGTGGAAAAATGACCCAATGTTCCACCAAATCAACATCCTTCAAGTGAAAAACGGAAACCATAAAAAAACTGCTGGTTTGATTTAAGGATTTCAGCTTACCTTTACTAGTCCAAATAAGATATCAGTTGAGAGAGTTCTTTCATGGGCCTCATCCACCATCACCACACTGAAAAGTTTGCAGGCAATATAAGCGCACTAGGGCAACCAGTCTACTTGAACCATAAATCCAACCTAAAAAATAGCTCACCTGTAGCCTGCCAGATCTGGTTCACCAAGGAATTCTCGTAACAACATCCCATCTGTCATATATTTCAGAACAGTCTTTTCTGAAGTGCAATCTTCAAAACGGATAGAATAACCAACCTGCAGATGGTAAAAAACATTAATATTGGCCTCGAAAGAGGCATATTACAGTTAAGGTTATCCAGAATGCAATCAGATTTCAGCAACCACAATGTCGATTGCATCATTTTAACAAATCTGAGAAACAGGAAGACCGTTTCTAGAAGCATCATAAGTAGAGGTGATACTAATTTTGCAATTCCAAATAGGTTGACCAATCGAAGCAAAAGATAGCAGCAGAATTCATAAGCTGAAAAACACCAATTCTTCCATATATGGCTGCTCTTTGTCATTTACATCCATAGCAGCAAATCATAGGGCATACAAGTACAACATATACCAGCAGAATAAAATGTGCAGACATCCAGTAACACTATCGTTCATTTTATTTCACAAAGTGTAAACAGTACTAAGTAATGCACAACAGGAGGACATTTTAAACAAATCAGAGCACAGCAATGAAGGCAACGCACACCTCATGGCCAAGTTTGACACCCATTTCTTGAGCAACTCGGGCCGCAACACTCATAGCAGCTACCCGTCGTGGCTGTGTACATCCAACCTGTAAAGAAGAACATAATCACAATCAGACCTATACAGACTTCAAGATATTTCCAATCAACCAACTTGCTACCAAGACCAAAAAGTGGATCTCAAGATTTGGTTTGTAGGCAAAATAATCAGATAACAACACTGGAAGAATATTTCATTGCAGCAAAAAGACCAAATATCTCGTTTCCCCAGTGATGTAATCAGATTAAATTGCCAAGAAATACTTCAACTAAAATTCCCGATCATAGTGGAATGAATGGCTAACAGGGGCTGGATAACACTGTTTTTCTTTCACAAAGGAATTCACCAGAACATTGCACAATTGAGGAAATAACCAGAGAATTTTCTTTAAAATCTAGCAAAACAAACATATCATAAGGAAAGAAACTAACACCTTTCCACGCTTTGTATATCCAGCTTCATGAAGATACTGTGGTATCTGCGTAGTCTTTCCGGAACCGGTTTCACCAACAATAACAAGAACCTATTCCAAGCAATAATTCAAGTGTATGAGAAACAAGTTTCTGCCTTGAATGCCATCAGGGACAAAACAAGGAATCTACTATTGGGGAGGGGGGTGGGGGCGGGGAACAAAATGAATTAAACATGAAGTTGTCAAAAATATCATTAAAAATCCCCAAAAACCAGGCCGGGGTTTTGTCTCTGGATGTCATATAGACCTACACTTGGGTTGATTTGGACATATATTGCAAACTGGAAAGTCTCAAATACTTTGTACGAAACATAACAGGAGTGTAAACAGAAGATACAGAAACCTGATGATCATGAATAGCTTGAAGCAATTCATCCCGATATGGATACATAGGTAAAGTCTTCCTCTCCTCCTGAATGAACAAGAATAAACTGATAAGAAGAATTTACATCCGAAATTTCTGAAATTTGATATCGATCAAAGTTAAAGATATAGGTCTCCAATGACAACTAAACGTGTACTGATTTCCCTCAATTTTCTGAAACTTCCACAGCATGTATGCTGTTTTATGTGACACCATATTATTTAGCCTCTTCAAACTTTTTCTGTGTGTAAAATATTTTTTCTTTCTAACTTACCCTATAGCGACAACTCCGTTGTCTTTCAATTAATTTTCCACACTCTTCTGAAACTTCCAAAGTGATATGTTGTTTAATTTCAAATAATGTAGTATTCAGTCTCTTCAAAATTTATACTTGCTTAAGATATTGTACCCCCAAATTAAAATAAAAGAATCTACTGTTTTCCCTGCATTGCCTACGCACGTCACATGCTTCACATAGGAGAATTTGATCCTGATCATTTGAGGGTTCCTGGGCTGCTCTTGGTTCTTGAGCATGTTGGGAGATTAGGCAGCAGTAGAAAGGGCTACTCAAAAGCTTGACAAACAGGCGGAAAAAAAAAAACCTATCTATGTTCTTAATAGAGGGCTTTTGCTTTTAGAGGTACAAATCAAATAGACTTCCAAAAGGCACACCTGAAGTTTCTCTAAAGCTGATTTCGCCTTAGACTTCTCAAGCAACTCAGTGGGATCTTCATCACCAAACTGCCAAAAATAAAGAACAAAAAAAAGAGGATAAGCAGACATAATATAAAATTCCCACAAAATCAAAGACGGACAGTCATGTTATAATTAAGGAGTCATACATTGTCACCATCCATAACTGTTGCTTTGATAAAGTCAATTTGATCCTCAAACACAAACCTGAACATGAAAAGAAAAAGCAGGTGCCAATCATATGCATGTTCATCTTATGAAGACAACCTTTTAACTATAACCAAGACGAAGAAGAATCAGAATACTGAAACAAATCCAGCAAGCATGTCAACAAGATTAATTAGAAAGATGCAATAGAGTAGAAACTCGACAAACATACTGATAGTCATCAGATAGCTTTTTATTTTTTGAACCAAATTTTAGCGTTGCCTTTCCTGCAAGATGACAACTCCAGGATCAGAACACTGATGTAGAATATTGTTTAATGAGATGCACTGAAAGAATGCCTCTTCAACAACAACTTACCTATTTGATGCTCCTCCCAAGCCTCCTGTTCTGCAAATGGGTTCATTTTGTCCCCAGCGCTTGAGTCCCTATATCAGCATAATCAGCAAAACACTTCAGCGAGACTGAGCAAGTTGTGTTTCCTAAAAATAGATTCGTATGCCAGGTGTGCCAGATGGAGCTCTCAAAGGAAATGAGGTCAATCTACAGAGTGTGCAAGTGCGTGTGTGATGAATGTGCTGAGTGCAAACATTCCTGCATCCTTTCCTTCCCGTGTAAACTCACCTGTAACGCTGCAAAGCCACAGCAAATCTCTTTTCCTGATTAACACCGCCTTCCTCATCGTAGGCTTCCGGCATCCTGTACTGCACTCCCACAATGTACCAGAGTATAGCCAATCATTACATAATAATACCAACATAAAATAACAGAAAGAAAGCCAGAAGGAATTCTATCATGATCCTATATTTTTTGTGGTGTTTATAGATCAGGAGGATAATTTCTTCACAGAAAACTCTTATTGAAGAAGGTCACCTAATGAAGCAAGCTTAAACAAGTATAGCTTATATGGTCATGAATCAAGTCAGTTCCACCACTTCAGCTTGATTTTTCATTTTCCAGATCTGATTTTAGCAATGTAGAACAAGGAACATTTCGACGATTCATAATAGAGTTATCTATTAGGTCTTGGGGTGTCAAAAACGAATAATGAACCACAAGGAAGAGTAATACCCTTTAGCATCAAAGCACTACCCCAATCAACTACTTCTATCACAGTAAACATTTTCCCTTAAAAACCAAAATAAGCTACTTGCCAGGCCTTGTTCTATACCCTCTGATAAAAATGAAAACTAAGAGATGAATAAAGTGGAAAAAAGGGAATCTCCTTTTCAGATTTTAACCAATGACTTTATGCTTATTCTTATGGGCATTTAAAGTGTGTAACTCTACCACTTAGTTAAAAGGGCCCATTTGATTCAATTCACGCATAAGTCCTCTACGAGTTTACTAACTTTACAAATACCAAATATATGTATAAGTTGCCCTCTTCACTCCCACTTTTTCCAAGTATTCATGCACTTGCCTTTACTTCATAGGGCCTTCTCTAATAGGGAAAAGCCTTCCATGTCCATGCTGAGGATATTAATCTCATCAGGAAGGTCAAATAATGAATATCACATATGGGAGAATACCATATTTAATGGCCCAAACAGTTACTGCAATGCCTGGAAGAGAACCACTCAATTTTCTGTGCATACAGCCATTATAAGTTCATGAGTTGTCAAATGTTTCATTTTTCCAAAAGAGTTGCTATATCCTGAAGTGATATAGATGCAGCAAAATAATCTTATGATCTGTCATCAATAACTATTCCTCAAATTCAACTATAAGCAACATTTGCAAGAACATAATCTGCTAGCAGTTACTGTCATAAATAGCTTGAAAGCAATTAACATTAAAAGAAATAATTATGCACAACAATGAATGAACAAGTGGACCGGCCAACTATGCCTTAGTGAAATTCTTGATTACCTCACTTGAATTGTCTGCCTCCTCTGACCGCTTCTTCACAAGCTCATATATCTCCTTCTTGTACCTAGAGAAATTCAAAATCCATGAACTTTTTTCCACTCACCTAGTTTTCAGAAAGGATGGGGGAAACACATGCCTGGAACCAATGACAGTGATTTTGACCTTTGAACTATTACTTTGCTTTCCAATTGAAATCCGTGGAATTGTAAAGATCATACAAGACGAAGGGTTCAAAATGTAACTCACTGATGCTCAAACAACAGGGTAACTTCCCTTAATTACCACCAACATGCTTGCACAAAAATACACAGTATCAACCAACAAACATATAGCAAATGTTCCAAGTCCTTGTACACCATCTTTCTGCATGTCAACGTAGTGGTCATTCTAGAGATGGAGAAGAACAAAGCAAGATTAAAATTTTATTTCAATGACATGATCCATAGAAGCTTTGTTCTTTTTCCAAAATAGCAAGGAAAAGAAAAGGACTATATGTAACAACTTCTTATCGACTAGCTCTGGAATAAAATCTTGGGAGACTATATAGTCAATAAGGTGAGGTTTTTTCTTTTTAACAGAATAAAACATTGTGCAGAAACAGGCATTCTTTATCTAGGAATAGAAGGCAATATGGCATCGCATCATAGAAGTTTCAATATCAAGCTTAGATGTTCACTTCAAATAATTACAAAAGCACACATAAGCCCATCATAGATAACCATTAGTGGATAAACAATTAAATGAAACTAAATATCCAGCATGCTCATAAAAAGTAGAAGGAAATTGGGTCCTATAGAAGTAGATAGCTGTGCAGGTAGTAGAAAATACCTCAACTCTCGCTTTTCTGCTTCAGTAAGCTCTACCCCATCAAACAGATATTGCTCATCTTCTATATCATCTCTACCAAACAATTATTAAAATTGTCAAGAAAAAGCACACATAACTTTTTCCATCTTTCTTTTTCTCCAGCTGAAAATATTTGAAAAGCAGAAGCTGTAGCATGCAGCTGAACTAAGGTAAGAGCAATACATCATACCTTAATTCCTCTAGTTTCTTTTGCTCCCTTTTCTTTAGGTATTCTTGTCTTGAAACTATTCTGAAGTGAAGGCAAGAAAAAGATGACTGATCTTAATTACTAATCCAGCATATAAAATAGGAACAAATAATGAAGCAACAGATAGGACATAGATGATCCTTCAGCGCACTTTAGCAGACTCTAAGCCAGTTAATGTAATATGGGAATAGTGATTACAAAACTATTACAGAATTTCCCATCACTCAGGCAAATGCTTATGGTATTTAATGAAGAATTTGTGACAGCAATTGGTGAATTCAAAGATGAGTTTCTGACATAAGAAGGTTAATGTTAAAAGCCCAGAGATCTAACTGGAGTGCTTCCATCCTTCCAGTATCATCAGTTGACTCCAGATTAGATCTCCCAGACATGAAAAAGCTCTATCTCAAGAAAGAAAATGTGCAAATAACTTCTTCTTTTTTTTTTTTATAAGAAAAATGTTCAAATAACTATAAGCACCTTCTTTCCTCATCCACTTTTCCACGTACCACAAAGAATAATTTGAAAAGGCACAGCCAGGGGATTGAAGACAGAGAGAAAGCCTTAAACTACCAGGACCACAGAAGAAGACATGGACCTTGCCAGTCATATCACACAAGTAATACAATAGACAAACACCCATTGATCTACACAAGCAACACAGAGGATTATAATCAACATATGGCACAAACAACAAGGACATTACTTCTTACACGACCACTTATATTATTTGCCATCTTTTCTATCCCACTCTCACATAAGGATCAATCATAACATGTCAATTTCAGAACCCTTCTCTTAAAGTGGCAAACAGCCATCTCCAAAAGCCTCCAATTTCCACTGGCCTAGTTCCTAAGTGCCCAGAATCAACAAGCAACTTTAACACATTCTATGTTTCAAAAGATGCCACAGAACAACTACTGTTAAACATGTGTTGACGCAGCTTCTTTTTAAATACCTCTCTAGTAAAATAGTCATGCCCAAATATTCATGTGTGCATCTGCACACAATGCCCAAATATGAAGGAAAGAGGATGAGCATTAGTATTGGAACTTTCATATATTCAGGGACAGCCCAAAGGGGGAACACTGATTATTTGGGGAGAAACAAGTGAGAATTTTCATTTCCTCTTTCCTAGACAGCAAGAAATCTATGATAATCCATCTGTCATTCATGTAAGTTGGAATTACAAAACTTTCAAACTTTTTCTGCAAAGTCCCATAGAATGTGAGAAAGGAAATTTCTGTTGGTTGTTCAGCATAATTTGTCTTTATTATTAGCAAGTCTATGACTCATTTCTCTCAACAAAAGACTATTTATGTGGTTTAACGGAGGCCCCAAACAAGATGGATGATTAAAGAGAACTAATCATGTATATAATGAAGGAATGGACTTTGGCTACAGTTTTATATATTCTTTCTTCCTTTTCACACCAAAATTGATCTCTACTTCTGTATGCATCAAAACAACTCAAGTGAGATTGAACCAAACACATTAGGTTGACTAGATGCATCTTTTGTGCCATTCACTCCACCTAGATATCCTTTGAGAATTTTTCGAGTACATGTCACATATGCTTATCCACACATCAGGCTTCCAATTACTGAAGGGGGCAAAAAAGGTAACCTTATGATATTTCCATCTTCAAACAGGATGCAATATCATGTTAAAAGCACAGCCATGGAGCAAACCAGATGGGATGTATAATGACCAACCTTAAGGTATCAATGCCATCATCCTCAAAAGCATTTGATCTCCTTATTGCCTCTTCTGTTTTACAATAAAATACATTAAACTGAGAAAGGTAAGCAACATTTACATCTAAATACAACCCATATCAGCAATATATGCAACCCATATCAGCAATATGTAATTCTGTGAATATGTACATGTCTACCGCTATGCATTTATTCATGGATAGAAATGTGTGTTCACATAATCATGCAGGACGCTCAAAAGCTATACCTTCCTCCCGTCGTGATAACTTGGGCTCTGTTAACTGTCCGAAAATTTAAAAAAACATCAGTCATATGAAAATTAACAAATAAAGAATTTTGCAAAAGATCATATGTGGTATATATGTACATCTGTAGGTAGAAATATGTACATCTCTAATGCTAATAATTGGGTACACATATGTACATCACTATGTAGAAATACAAAACATCTACTCCCCCAACCATCGCCGCATAGAAGAACTGCTACTTGAATTTTTCTGACGTACATTATACCTACATGATTGTAGATGCCACAAAATCCACATGCGGAACCATTACGTACTAGGGTCTACAAACTGATCCAGGCCCATACATAACTATGTGGTGTATATCTGAAATCTGAAACTAACCATTTTTTTCCTTTCAGCTATAGCATATTCATTAAAAGGACATTGTTGTACACTATATATATGTTACATGGACAAGTCAGATTGATTTGCTTCTGCCGGAAAGTGCAGGTATGCAGCCATTATCTAGCTGCATCCAGTTGCACAGAGACATCAACCAATGATTTTGGGATGCATAGGTAACTTATACAATGATGCTTCAGACCAACAAGGCATGACCCAAAGAGGTCCAAGCACATCTTTGGACAAAAGCTAAAAGTAACAAATCAGAATATTTATTCCACTATAATGTGTACCTTCCGTGTTCCTGCTGCATCCCGTTCCCTTATGTTCTGCTCTAATTGCTCCCTCTCTCTTTGGTCACGCAATCTTTCTTCTTCTGACTGCATAACAGTATAAGCACAAGCCATATTTCACAGTTAAGAGAACGAAAACAGGAAAAACAAAATAATGGAAAATACAACAAAATGTTCCCCCTCAGAGGACTTGATGCTTAAACACGAGTACAAACTTTAATGAGGAACAAAATAGTATTATAACACCATGTAGGCCTTCAAGGAAGCATATTTCAGATTGGATGCTGCAGAACATGTCAGCACCCAGTTGCACCAAACATATAGCAAGCAATCAGACCAACCAATGAGAACACCAGCTAAAAGCCTTAAAATAACTAAAGCAGTTAATCAATTAGAGTGTATATTCGATTATGTTGTCCATAATAAATTTTAAAAAAAAAATTGAAAGTACTCTGTATTATGACAGCCTTCTTTCTTCTTTGAGAACTCCAGTGTGACAAAGGCAAGGCATCTTAGACAAAAAAAAAATCCACATTTTGGAACAACAATTACCTCTGAGTTATCATCCTCATCCTTGGAAGTTCGTCTTTTAACCTGTCTCTCTGCTTCCCCTTGTACAATTACCTGTGGCATTGCATTAAGGCAAACCAAATGCAATCTGTCATTAGAATAAGCATTGCCTATAAATATACAAAATGAAACAAACAGAAAATTGCATCAATTAGGCAATAAACACCGTGCCTCATCATCTTCATCTTCTTGACTTTCAAGCTTCTTCCTGAAACGTCTTTTATGGGTATCCACTTTTCTGGTTTCAGCCACGGCAGTAGAAGGTCTATGGTCAACATGACCCTTGACATCATTGTCTTCATCATCATCATCAGCGTCCAAAAGCGCATAAGTCTTCTGCTTCCGTGCCAACATAGCAGCCTCCCTTTCTTGTTTCTGATAGACCTGTCACAGACACCAAGTAGAGTGAGAAAGGGTAAAGCAAATAGAAAATGAAAAACAGAAACAGCCAAGAAAATTTAGCAGATGTTTGCCATACTCTTTAAGTATATGAATTCCAGAAATCTCAGTAGGACTCACATTTAAACCAGATGCTTTGCGTGGCACTCTAGCAAAGATTTCTTCAGCAAATGCACGGGTTTCACCCGATGAAGACAGTCCAAATTCCACGAGCTTGCTAACCACATCAGCTGGTGATGTCGCTTGCTTAGCTGCAACAAAAGTGCCATCTCCATTAGACAAAAAGCTAACCATGATCATAAATGTCTTCCACAGGTGCGTCATACAAAGAATATCACATCGTCACCTACATAGTCCGATAATATACTGGACAACTGTAGGTTGAGAATATCCCACCAATGACATCAACTTATCCGATACCCAGGTCTTCAAATTGCTTTCACTCCCCATGTTCTGTGCACTGAATAATGTAACCAAATCAAACCAAAAGGTTCTTTCTAAACTGGTGAAGCCCAATAATCAGAGAAAGGGAACATTACGTTGATGAGACTAACCAGGGAGCAATTACTACCACTAGGGTTGTCTGGTGGGGAACAGAAAAAGGCTGGCGCCTCGCACGTAGGAAGTCTTCGAGAGTGTGACGCGAGAATGCTGGTTGACCGACTGGATGCCACAACCGTAGACGCCCGGAGATTGAGAACGCACCGGCCGATCGATGGCTTTGCCTAGGCAACTGCGGAGAGTAATCGACAGAAGAGGATGGGCAAACTTTCAACGAGAGCCTTTACACGAAACGGCGACGTTGTGCTTGGGCACAACGACGGAAGGCGGTCGAGACTCGAGCGGCAGAATTTTATTCCGCGAGCGAGACGACGACATGCAGTTTACAAAATGAAAACGACGAAAGTAACCGCAGCTTGCTATTAACGGCACGCAAAATTCCGCCTGTAGGAAACTTTATCGATTGTAAGCAAAGAAAATGCAGATTCAAAAAATGAAAGATAATAAGGAAAATAAAGAGGAGGAAAGAAGATAGAAAACAGGGAACTGCATTAACCAATTGGTTTTAATTAATGATATTCGTCTTTTTCCCTTTAATTTAATATTTTGCTTTCAGTCTTACTCTCTTCAATTAAAATCCTATCTTGTGAGTTTATTTCCTTTCCAAATATTTTCTTGGTAAATATTAAAAATTAATATTAAAGAGGAGGAAAGAAGATAGAAAAAAGGGAACTGCACTAACCAATTGGTTTTAATTAATGATATTCGTCTTTTTCCCTTTAATTTAATATTTTACTTTCAGCCTTACTCTCTTCACTTAAAATCTTATCTTGGGAGTTTATTCCTTTCCAAATATTTTCTTCGTAAATATTAAAACAAGAAATATGATTAGAATATTTTTGTACTCAGCTTCTATTTGTTATATTTCTTTTAATTAAAATGGCTACGCATGACCGGACAGAAAAATATATATATATATAAAAAATTGTTAGTGTTTTTAAAAATTAATAAAACATTTTCTGGTTTAGGTAGCTATTGCAAAATCACTCTATTGGTCACATTTTAGTTCAGATTTTTGCAGAATTAATAACTTTGCATGTCAAGTATATATATATATATGATTATGTGGCATGCCAAATATTTTAAAAATAAATTAAATATTATAATATATTTATATAGTTGAATATTTTTAATTTATTTTTAAAAATAATAATTTTTTGTTCGAGAGGAAAAAACATCTGCACTGAATTCGGGGGCACCCTGGCCGCCTAGCTCTGTCCCTGCTTGCCCACATCTACAGAGCCAGCTCCTTTGTTATTTTTTAGAAAGTGTTATATGCTATATATACTTTGAACCAAATTACAAAATCAATTATAAATTTCATCAGCAAAGCTTGATCAATGCAACTTTAAACCCTATTTGAAATGAGAACAACAGTGACCAATAATTACTTGTTAAGGTGTGTAAAGAAAAACATCAGTTTTGTTCGCTTGTTCGAAGAAAGTTGTAAAAACCTCTCTAAATTAGGTAGGTTTTCCTAATAAAAATAGATTTAGTTGACAACGTTTTCATAAACTGCCATTAAGTCTCACATATTTCCCATTGCATATCCGAGGAGGAGATCTCTTGCAAAATGGTTGTCAAACATGCTCAGTTTTTACACCCAATTCAACCGACTATATCACGAGCTTTGTTTTTTATTAATTTAATAAGTGAGATTTTAACGTAGGATAACAATATAAATTTATTCTTAATTTAGGGGGGAATATATCGAGTTTAATAATTTTTAATACAAATCGTGAAATGAATCACAATTGTGAGTTATGCTTCCATGGTATAGTAAGTACGTAGAAAAAAAATAAATAAAAAAAAAAAAAACGAAACTTAGGTGATATTAGTTTGTAAAAATATTATAGAATATGATGTATTCAATAAAATTTATAAAATAAATATCAAATTATTAAAAAAATCATACAGCACCAATACTTTTTTAATAAACTTCAACAATTTTTCTAAAAATTTTAATGACTTTTCAATAAATAACTTTAACAAATTTTATCTCTTTATACCTTTTCCCCAAACATTAATATTTTTTTTATTAAAAATTATATCAAATCATCTATTTTCTTTTTTTTTTTTATAAATCTTAATAAAAATAATAATATTTTTAAAACTTTTTACTAAATTTAATATAAAAATTTATAAAATTATAATTTACGTAAATATTTATAATTTTATCAAAAATACAAATTTTTAAAATTATTTACAGAACGAACATCCCTGCGTGTCAGGAAATGATGCTACAGGTGGTTCCTCGGTATTTGATACAATTCAGGGCTAACTTTTTTATTTCCCTCGATTTGTAGCGAACGTTTGACGCTGTATTTGTCTCCGCGTGGATGACGAATTCCAGACTTCCAGTCCAATTGCAAGCCACCAACAGAGATCAATACCCACGTAAGACAACGGTCAAAGCCAACGTGGCTTCCTAGTTTCTCCCGATGTCGCCAAGAAATGACGTCCGCTTCGCCTCTTAGCCTCTGACCTTGAACCACTACGCGCCTAAACGTTCCCTCCAACGTTAATCTCTCTCGCTCTCTCCAACCCCAGAAGTCAGACTCAGGGAGAGGGGAGGCGGGACTCTCTGTCTGATTTCTTGTTATATCTCTTCGTTTCTCTCGGTTGATCGCAAAATGGGGTGCTGTGCGAGCAAGGAGGGAGACTCGAAGGCCTGTAGGGTTGCCCGGTGGAGATCAACTGGTATTGTGGCTCTCCGAGACTGCAAATTGAAGGCAAACTTCCTCTCTTGCTGTAATGTCATATGTATATTGCTCGTATTTACGCCTTTCTGCGTTATTTTTTTTTTCTTTTGGGTTTTTGGCTCGTCGAATTAGCTATTGCAATACAAGGGAATTTGGGTTTAAAGTAATGGGTAGGTACATGGGTGTGTTTTGTTGGAGGGTGAAAGAGGAAAGTGAGCTGCTTAAGTTTGGTCGAGTTGGTTTTAGTTCTTGTTGCTCTGCAACTGTATCACAAATCAAAGACTGATCACGTTGTAGGTGTGTGAGCGCATTCTCCCATGTGTTCGTATTCTGTGTTTGTTTCCCTGAGGGGCCTCAACGTCGTGTATGGACCAAGGATGAATAATTATGAGCGATAATTGCGTGCAAAGACATTTTTGATGTACTCTATTGTTTTTGCTCGTGAGTGAGAGTTGATTGAATGTGAAGTACTTCACATTGGCAAAATGTTTATAAAGAAAACTAAGATCAATAGTTTTCAAGTGTTCCATACATATTTATGTGCAAACTGGAAAGGCTTTGTTTGCAGTTTTTGTGGTGGAGTTGTAAATTGTGCTGGTTTAATTTCTCTTGGAGGAGGTCAGCTGATGTTGCTCTAACAGTTTTCAGTCCTGTGCTGTATACAATTCAAAGTAGAAGGGAGTCTAAATCTAAGTGGAACTGGTTCCCATCTTGTCAAGAATATGAAGTACTTAGTTGCAGTTTAGTCACATCTCTTGGGCAATGCTGAAAATTAGATACAGAAGGCTCAACAGGCACGGAGCTAGGAATTGAACCTGGAGGGATGGTTGCAATTAGGAGGTGAGGAAGAGAGGGGGGGGGGGGGGGGGGGGGGGGGGGGGGGGGGGTGTGAAGGCTGTTGGAAGGTATACGTTACATTGTTTTGAAGGGCGTCGAAATGGGGCACACACGGAGCAGCCTTCTTGTTAGGTAGATGAGCCGCATTGCTTACCATCTTTTTCTTTTTTCTTTTTCCTTGTCCACGGGCGCTTCCGGGGGTGTGGCATTTTGGGTTCCGACCTTATTACGCGGTGCTCAAAATTTTACCAGAGAGTGCCGGATTAGTGGCACCGTCGATTTCATCTTCGGCGATGGCAGCGTGGTGTTCCAGAACTGCCAAATTCTGGCCAAAAAGGGTCTGCCGAATCAGAAGAACACCGTAACCGCTCAGGGTCGCAAAGACCCAAACCAACCACGGGCTTCTCCATCCAGTTCTGTAACATCTCTGCCGACTCGGATGTTGCAGCCTCGCTCAACTCCACGGCCACGTACCTTGGTAGACCCTGGAAACCGTATTCGCGAACTGTTATCATGCAATCGTACATGAGCAATGTCATTAGGTCTGAAGGGTGGCTCGAGTGGAATGGTAGCCTGCATTTGGATTCGTTGTTCTACGGAGAGTACATGAATTATGGGCCTGGTGCAGGCCTAGGTAGCCGCGTTAAATGGCCTGGCTATCATTTGTTCAACAATTCCAGTGAGGCTAACAACTTTACGGTGGCCCAGTTCATTGAAGGGAATCTATGGTTGCCGTCTACTGGTGTCAGATACACGGCGGGGCTAGGAGTTTGAGCAGTCAACCCGACTTCATTCTTGTACCTATTTATCTTCTTCCTTTTTATAAATTTTTTATTCCCTTAAACAGTTTCAAGCAGTAAGGATTGATGTATTTTTGTGTCTATAACTTTACGGTTTCTGTCTAAGGGACTCAATGGAGTGACAAGTGGGTGGTATACTTTTCATGTTGTTAGGAAAAAAGTTGAATCTCTGGCTGAGTATCCTAGATATACTATGCAATATATTATTTAAGTGCATATAATTCGAACAAAGTGCACCGACGCTTGATTTTCTTTCTTTGAAGATTGAATATTATTTTTTTATTAAAAAAAAAAGCAACATGAGAAGAGAGGCTAGTCCTTCGAATATTTTTTAGACACGTGACTCCCTTGGATTGATAGCGATTTGGTACAAATAGGTCACGTGAGCACAGTTTCATCAGTGAACTAATGTCTGATGGAAGACATTTGTTTAAAAATTCATCAACAACGATCATTCCGTTCAACATTGTAACCTAGAAACTAATATTCAAAAATGATTAATTATACTTGGCACCACATAGTTTGGCAAGTTTGATATTTTATATTATGTTCATTTATTGTTTAGATACTTTGCATCCATGTGTTCAATAAGTAGTCAATTTTTTTTATTTGAAATAACAGATAAATTGATAAGGGTATAAATCAAGTAAGACATAAACACGTTAGTTAAATGTGTCAAAATTAAAAAAACAGGAGTCAAAGCATTAATATCCCCAAACTAAATAGGTGCAAAGCATAATTAACTATGTATAGCGATGATATTAGCAGATAGAGTAGGGCTGCTCTGCCCGGAGGCGTAGCAATTTCCAGCGGAGTGAGGCTATCATAATTCACAATTGCTGCCAAGCTAGTACAGTAGTCAATAATAGAAGGTTTCCCAATCAAGTCAAATTTCTGCCCTTGATGGAAAGGGACTGAATAATCGCTCACGGATGCGTTCTTCTCTTTGAACATCTTTTTCTCTTCCGGGCAAATTTCTTTACGCAAAAACCATAATTAAACTGAACTGGTCAACTTGAAAGCCATCACCACCGACATACTCCTCCTCGAACCCTCTCTCGTTTTTTTTTTTTTTTAATTCTCTTTTGTGTGGGTACACATCTACTGATCCTAATCAACAAATAATGCAGGCACCGGACAGAGTAGCAGTTTCAATTATGAAATTAACTTCCAACGGTAACAGCAGTGCCGCCTTCTTAAATGTCTGCGCCAATGGAGTCGGTCGAAGAAGAAGGTCTTGGGCTATTAACGGGGGCAAAAATTTTCCTTATGAAAGAATCTCAAGTCTCAACACGTGAGATACGGGCAGATGATGGGACAAAAACTTAGACATATTATTTCACGTGTCTGTCACGCCTTTTTAGAACATAAATGTCAAGTTGTCGTGTGGAAAAACCAAGGAAGAGTATGCCTAAAATATGTGGAAAATTTCACTTTAGGTTTCTAAACGATGGGACTAATAATATTTTAGGTTTAAATTGTCAATTTATGGCATTTAGCTTTCCAACTATTCAAATGGCTATCATTTAACCATATTCAACTGTGGAAATGAGTGACTAGTAACAATTCATCTATGAGTGAAAATTTACCCTTCCGACTATTGAGTTCTTGATCCGTACTGAGAGCTTTACTCTCTATCTTTCACATAATTTTAACTAGTATATAAAAGGTCAATCAGTATACATTATCATCCCTTGAGGTCAACGGCTGCCTCAAATAAGTCTAAGTTCTTACCCAATTTATTTTGTTTTTCATTCTTCCTCAATAACAAAGCAGATAAGTTCCTTAATTTGAACAGAAATAACTAATTTTGTTAAGTAAAATGTCGATTTTATCCTCATATATATATTTTTTAATATTAATTAATTATAAATTTCTCCTCAAACTATTACCTGATTCTCAAATATTCCCGCAAACTATACTTTTCGTTGTCATTTCATCTCCCAACCTTTTGAAGTTATTATATCAAATGATTTTTGTTCCGTATGAACAATACATGACCTTCTCTTTACTTTAATAGACAAATTTGACAAATTTGATTCTAAGTGAGTCATCTTTATTTTTTAATAAAAAAAATTCAGTAACTAAATATTATTTTTTGGCTCTATAAATTGCTAGAAGCACTATAGAAAGCTAGAGAGGACTCAAATGAAAGTAAATTAATTTTTTCAAATAAAGAGAAGGTCATGTGTTGTTCATGTAGAACGAAAACTGTTCGATATAATAACTTCAGCAAGCTAGGAGATGAAATCGCAATAAGAAGTATAATTTGTGGAGGTGAGTTGCAACGACTTAAAGTTTATTGTGGTATTTTAAAATCGGGTAGTAGTGTGAATGAGAAATTGTAATTAATCCTTTTATAATTATATTTGTATAAGGTAATTATATCAATAATAAATTTTGAAAAAAATAAAAATAAAAAATTGCATCAATACCTAAAATTTGAAAAAACTGTAAAAAGAAAGGAGAAAAAAAATCCTCCATAGAGTGCTAGGTAGGTGATTGGTGACCTTAATTACTTACTCACCGATTCACATGTAACAAGGGTGCACTTAATCGATCCATTTTGTCACGTTTGTAAATTCAAATTTTATGAACAATTTTAAAAAATTAGTAAAGAGTAGAATCCTATAAAATTTTATGAACAATAATAAAAAAGAGAAGTGATTTAATTGAATATTTTAAAGTAATGAAAAGAAGTGATTTAATACGAAGAAAAAAATTATTTTTTTGATCAAAATTTTGAGTTACTCATGTTTTTCAAAGTGCTACAGTGTGTTGCATGGGATTGCTTCTAAGTATACACAGGTCCAGGGGCAGCCCACCCCACCCCACGTGGCGTGAACCACAAGTAGATCCAGAGTGGGTACTAATAAGGGTGAGTCATTCCGGTTCTATCCGTTCCGGTACTCACCAAAACTCAAAATTTCATTCCGATTACATTCTAGAATAGATCGAAACGGAATCGAAATTTTCGAAAATAAGAATCTGAAAATTCCAGTTCGATAGCGGAAGAATTTGAACTATCTAGACACCAAAAACAAAAACATGCTTTCAGGAAACAAAAAATCAACTGGGATTATGGGGATATGATCAACATACATGTATAAAACAGTTTGTGAAAACATGAACTTGCAGAGAGAACCATTGAGAGCAAGATAAGCAAAACCTGCAAAATAGCTGCAAAATAAGAGATTTCGGATGGATTTCCTTTTGCACCATCGAAAACAGCTGCAAAATAAGCAAAAAATCAAAGCTGCAAATAAGCAAAATCTGCAAAAATCGAAGCTGCAAAATAAGCAAAACCTGCAAAAAAAATGGGACTATTGCTTTGTTCTGCTTCTTTCTTAAGAGCTCCTCCTTGTTGTACTTGTTGGCCCCCTAAGGAACCTTTTTTCATAACCCATTCGGGCAAAGACTGGCTGGCTCAACTTGAGCCGCTTAGTGAAGAAGCTATGTTCCTCATGTTGGAAAGTGAAGTCGAAAAGAGATAGAGATAGAGATAGAGCTGAGAGAGATAGAGAGAGAAGAGTCAGAACTGGACTGGGTCATTTTGATGAAGAAGAGTCAAAAGACTCTGAACTCTCGCGTGAATGACTCAGGGAGCCTTTTTATTTTTTATTGTAACACCACGGCTCAAACGGACAAATGGTGCATTTTTTGTATTAAAAAAAAATTCTGAAATTGGGAATTCCTGCATTTCCACGGAAATTTTCAGTTTCGTTCAGTTCTGAAATTTTTTAAAAATGAAATCTGGTTCTAGTATCGGAATAGGCCGAAACCAATACCGGAACCAGAATTTTCGGTTTCCACCTGAAAAAATTCTCACCCTTAGGTACTAAGCTCCTTCACGCCCATCATGACCTATTTTCTCCATCTTACAAGGCCGGCATACATGAGATCTTGAGTTTTGGCTATTCGAATCTTAGACCTCTGTTTCCATCCATGCCTATTTCCTTCCCTTCTCTATCAGTTCTTTTCCTTTCTTTTCGACCTTCCCCGTTTCCTTCCTTCCTTCTGTGTAAACTCTTGTCTAGCAACTAGCAAGTGGCGTTTTCTGCTTAAGCAGATACACTTCAGAAAAAAGAAGGAAATTGTTCAGTTAAAACTCTCCCAAGATAAGCAGAAAAGACTTGACTCAGTCATGCTCCCTGACAGGACTCGACTAGCCCATAAGGACATGTTCTGCAGAAATCTAGAACAGGACCTTCCTCCACCCATCACCCGTGACCATAGAAACCTCAAAAAGGCAAGCAAATAGATGAATAAATAATTCAAAATTTCATTTCTTTGTCTTTTTCTTTACATCCATATTACCAGTCGTCCATTAAAGTTGAAGAATTTAACGATTTAGCTAAGAGATTAGCAGAGAAAACAGCCAAATACTATCAATATATATGATTGAGTGAACCATAAAAATAACCAGATAATAGAAATTGAAGTAACATGTCCACCGCCCTCTCTATCGTCCAAGTATTTGACAAGACAATCTCCACCTATTTCCCGTGAAAGAGTAAAGACGCATAAAATTGTCATTATCCTTAACCCGTTGCTCTTGAAGTCCGTGTAATCCAATTCGTAACTGGTACCAGAAAACCATGCAGCTTTATGTTTCGAATAATGTCATTATTCTAGGGCCAGTAGCAATTAAGGCCTTTTTAATCTCCATGTCAGTCTTTGGTTTGTCTCACCAAATCAACCTTCATGGCTTCCTCAGCTCTGAAACTGTTCCTGCTCCTCTCCGCGGTTTTCCTCTCACGAGCATCCGCTCTTAACTCTTCTCCTTCTTCCACAACTTCTCTGCAGTCCCAGTTGTCGTCGGTAAGATCCCTCTGCAAGGTCACACCTTACCCGGATGTCTGCTTTGACACATTGAAGCTCTCCATATCAGTTAATATCAGTCCAAATATCATTATCTACCTTCTGCACACCCTCCAAACCGCTTTGTCAGAATCTCTAAAGCTCTCTAGTACGTTCTCGAATGTCAGATATTCAAATATCATCGAGAAGCAAAAAGGAACCATCCAAGACTGCGAGGAACTTCACCAGATTACGTTGTCTGCCTTGAAAAGATCGGCGTCCCGAATGCAAGAAGCCAACCACGGAAAGCAGGCTGCAGATGCAATAAGGGCGTATCTCAGCGCGGCACTAACAAACAAGAACACATGCTTGGAAGGCCTGGATTCAGCATCGGGTTCGTTCAAGCCAATCCTTGTGAACTCCATAAATAACGCTTATAAGCATGTGAGCAATTGCCTTTCAATTCTACCCAGGAAATGGCCTCAAACAGGGCGTAAGAATCGGCGCCTCATGGCTGTTCCAAAGTGGATGTCCAGGGAAAATAGCCGTATACTTGAGAGCTCAGATGGGGAGGAGTATAATCCAAGCCTGGTTCTCACGGTGGCTGCAGATGGAACCGGAAATTTCACCACCATCACTGATGCTATCAACTTTGCTCCAAATAATAGTTTCGATGATAGGACAATTATATATGTTAAAGAAGGGATTTATGCAGAAAACGTAGAAATCCCAAGTTACAAGCCCAACATCGTTCTGCTTGGAGATGGAAGTGATGTCACTTTCATTGTTGGTAGCAGAAGTGTGGACGATGGCTGGACCACTTTCAGATCTGCAACCCTTGGTAAAGTAAATTCAATCCATTTTATTATTTTCTTTCAATCTGGTCTCCACTGCCTTCTATTTAATTCCTCTCCTCATTACTTTATGCATGAACTTTAAAGTACGGGTGATGATCTATATCTTTGCATATATATAAAACCCCCTCTTTTAAGTTCGAGCAATTTGATTGAGCAAAGTTCAAAACACCAGATGAGACTGCAATATAGTTATTTTCTGGTGATTTGAGATTAATTTAAGGTTCAAATATTATACATCATCAAGATATAATATAAAATTGACATGCAACTTGAACAAATGTCAGCGGTGTCTGGCGATGGCTTTCTGGCCCGGGACATCACAATCGAGAACAGAGCTGGTCCACAGAAACATCAGGCGGTTGCCTTGAGAGTAAATGCGGACTTGGACGCTTTGTACAGGTGCTCCATCAATGGTTACCAGGACACATTGTATGTCCATTCCTTTCGACAATTCTACAGGGAGTGTGACATATCCGGGACCATAGATTTCATATTCGGGAACGCGGCTGTGGTATTCCAGGGGTGTAACATCATGGCTAGAATGCCAATGCCGGGCCAATTCACTGTGGTCACAGCACAGTCTCGCGACACCCTGGATGAGAACACTGGAATCTCCATTCAGAACTGTTCGGTCGTTGCTGCTGATGATTTGCGGTCCAACTCCAGCAGAGTCAAGAGCTACCTTGGCAGGCCATGGAGGGTATACTCTCGGACGGTCTACCTGGAGTCGTACATTGGTGACTTCATTGACCACGTTGGGTGGACCAAGTGGTCCGACGATCAAGGCTTAGATACTTTGTATTACGGAGAGTACAAGAACTACGGACCTGGTTCATCAACGGATGGCCGAGTTACTTGGCCAGGGTATCACGTAATGGATTATTCGGATGCATATAATTTCACGGTGTCGGAGTTCATCACTAGCGATGCCTGGTTGGACTCCACTTCATTTCCTTACAATGATGGGATTTGACCATCATCTGGTCCAAAGGGGCATTTGAGGGGCCGGTTTTGACTTTTCTTCACTGTTTTGGAAAACTGAGTGTAATTTCCCAGAAATGCATGAAAGTGCTGTTGTTATGTCAGTGTTCTTTCTTTCTTTTACCCCAGAAAACGTGTGGTTTAGTAAATCGGTTGGAGACTCAAGACTTGTGTAAAATATCGTGCTGAAAACTCCAAATGAAGCAATCAAGCTTGGGGAGACTTTTTGGCACCAGCTGATTAAGGCAGGTCTCTGTCTTATTTTACAAATATCCAAGTGGAAGGAGGTCATGTTGACAGCATCTAGGGGGAAGTATTTGATATCGCATCTTCATGCAAATCTCTTCTCTAGATTTGTTCCCTGCCAGAAACGCTTGTCTGCGTCTAGCACGCGCCATTCTTTTTTCTTTTATCTCGAGTTTTGTCCCATGCAAGACTTGGTTAGGATCGGCCGAGCTGCTCTTGAAAAAGCAACTCTCACAACCGGAAACAGTGGGCTGCCCCTACCGGTTTTGCAAGTATTTGGTATCCTCCCTTGAATTGGCAGCCTCAATGCCTATAATATTTAATTGGGATAAAGGTGAAGTGTACATTTACAATTCATAAGTATGATTTTTTTAAAAATTACAAATTTGCTCTTTAGAAACCGTTGTCAGTAAATACACAGAATTTAGTTGTCAAAATGTTCCAGCAACCATATACGAAGGTCGTTTTCGCAAATAAAGTGTCAATAGAGATTTTTAGCGACGATAAAAATACTTTGTTGCTATTCATTGAATATAGTAATAAGGTATATCGATGATGAAGTCCAACCAATTTCGTAGATAGAAGGCCTACCAATTTATCTGTAGTAGTTGTTAGACATAGTCACATAGTAACGAATAACTTGGTCGCACAAGTTAATAAGAATTACGAATAGAGTATGTCACTAAAGTTTATTTTTGCAACCAATAATGATACTCAATATAGCTAGCATAATTGACGAATTGCACAAGTTGCAAATAGTATTGGTATCTAAAAACAGTAACCTCTAATTTGAGTTGTAAAACAACACCGGCGATCAATTATACATGTCGCAAATGTGCAACACCATTGCCAAAAAAGAATTAGTGACTATTAATTTTTTTTGTGAGGAAAGTAATTTATAACTAGGGGAAAATAATACTAAATACCGTTCCATTGCTTTTTTATAACTTGATTCATATTTGCAAAAATTCAAATTGTAGCACATTTATACCCCATGATAAAAATATCACAATACCAACACATAATTGTAGCATATGATAACATTCTCAACACACAAATGAAATGCGAAATAGCAAAGTTTTACACAATTTCAAAAGCTAGAAAAAAAAGTGTCAATATGCGAGACAAATCCAAAACATAGATAATGTACATAGGTATATGTAAGTCCAAAACCATTAACAAAATCAAAATTAAAGAAAAAACCTCACAACTAGTAATAAAATCATGTAACTCTATTTGGGAAACCTGTGCCAAGATATGCTGAAGTTGCTTTAGCATTTGTCTTTCTGCGTACTCATCATGTTGCTCTCGTTGTTGTCAAAATCTATCCTCCAGTGGCCTCGCCCATAAATCCTATTATGTCCAAATGAATACCTTTAATGTAGGGCGTTGGAAAGCATGTAGAAGGAACTGCAAGAAAAGAGAAACAAAAAACTCAATCACGAACAGGCAGCTGGATGATTGATAGTAGGACAAATTAGTTTGGGCACAGATGAACCCTAACAAGCAGCACCGATGGGCCTGCTAAGACAACAAAGCAGAAAATTCATGGAAGAAAGCAAAATTATCAATTATTTAACACATGGGAGTGGTGGCGAATAATTTCATCAGGAACGCCTCTTGTTTCTAGGGACGAACAATTTCGTCACTAATTTTTTTTAATTTCTTTTTGTGACGAAACTTTTGTCATTAAAAATTGACCTTTTGTGACAAAATTCAAATTTCATTATAAATAAAAACTTTAGTAGTGAAATTGGTGACAAGTTAATTTTTGTCGCAAAAAATAAATTTTTAGTGACGAATTCGTCCCCAAAAGATGACTTCTAATAACCAAAAATTGAACTTCAAAACAGAATAACATAATTAAAATTTTCCATGTAAATTATATCATCGCAGAACTTAATCCGACGAACAAATCATGCCCATCATTATCGTCGTGATCAAATGCATGGCACACATGCAGGATTTGAGTTACCGAAATGTATTTATGGACTTTATTGGATCCTACATATAAAGGTTAAACTATCATGTACTATAACCAAAAATCCCAAAAGTCAATAAAACTCACATTAACAAAAAATGTTTTCGAATATGTTTTTATAAAAATCCATGCTCACAAGGTTTTTCATTTAAATTGCGCAACTCATTTGGAATTTTCCTTCCCACGGCATTCCTATTAAGCTCCCTGCAGTCCATTTAATTAAAAATTTACTTGCAAATAATTGACATTAAAATCTTAAACGTGTGTTCTCATTTTTCAAAAACTTTCCAACAATCTTATAACTCATTTAACACTAAAAAAAATTGACATAAAATTTTATCACTTGATGGGCCATTATGATTGGATGTCTTGTTTATTCTGTTTAATATAGCTATTTAATATTTAAAAGATAAGTTATAATAATGGGCACATGTGAAACTTTTCCTTCCTTAATATACTTATTTCACTAAATTTCGCACTAAGCTTTTTAAAGCATTTATAGGTTATCATTATGTAAGCTTGTGTGCTTCCATTTATAGGAGAGCCTAGGGGGTGAGTACTGCATGGGCGTGACATTGGCCAGCACATCAGAAATATACTAAGCCCAGTTGTAGTCTAACCCGGCTTGCACAAAATGGAGGGCCCTCGGCTCGCATAAAGGGAAATTAATCTCTCCATGTTAGTCCCATTGCTCTACAGTATCAAACTCCCCTTAGAATTAATCCCTTTCCATATAAATTGCTAGGTATTCTCTTTCATAGTTTTCATGCTTAATTACTTCTTATATACTAAACTCTCATCTGACTTAGGCATAGTTATTTGACTTTTGTTCTTTGTTCCTTTTTGGTCTGATCGGCTCTGGCTCCTGGTGATTTTTCCATTATCATCACTAAAAGTTAAATTACGTCACGAGGTTTGTCAACATATGAGCGTCACAAAAATGTATTTCACGATGAAACCCGAATTTCGTCCCTAATAGTTTTTAGTGACGGAAATTTTAGTCACTAAATCTAATAATCGATCGGTAATTATACCGATTGGTCGATGAAACTGAAGTGATTGATTGGGTGGATCCGTGATCGATCAGACTTTTATTTTGAACTGATCAATCGGGAAAAAGTCCGATTGATTGCGAATTTTCAGATGATTGAACGGTAAGTAATGACGATCGATAAATACATATTACTGATCGATCGATACATATAACCGATCAAATTCTATGAAGGAAATGATTGATTGTTTCAGTACCACCAATCGGACGTGTTTGTCTAACCGATCGATCAATTGAGTTGGATGATCGATCGTTGTATTAAAACCAATAGGTTGGTTATTTTAGCGATGAAACAATTATTTTCTAAGTGATGGATCGGTGTTACATAATGATTGATCGACCGGCTATTTCTCCAACGATCGGTCACTTATAATACCGACAGATTGCTTGCACGGAGTCGATTGATCAGTTATGTTACTGATCGATCATTATTTTAGGCGTTTTAATATTGGCGATCGAATAGTGGTATTCACGATCAATCGTTTTCACAATAACCGTTCGATTGCTGGAATTGCCGATCAAACGGTAATAACAAAATCAGTTTTATTTTTTAAAAAAATAATAATAGAAAATATTATATAACACGTACTATTACAATAACAATACAATACTCACATTAATGAACATCAATAATAATAAATAATGATCCATAATTAAATCGAAAATAACATCTTAATAATACATAATCACAAAGCTATTACAATATACATGCATCTACCTGAGCCCCAAACTGGCTGAATAGTCTTTTGACATGTCGCTCATTTTCTTCTCTAATGCAGAGGACATTTTCTTCTCTAGCTCATTTGATATTTTTGCCCGTAAGCCCTCTTGCTCATTTCGTATGTGCTCTTGCTCCTTTTTCATACGCTTCTTCTGCTCCAACTGAATGCGCTCTTGCTCCACCCACTGCTCCTCACGGTGGTCCTCAGCGTGGCCTCCATCTCAGCTTGCTTCTTCGTAAATTCTTGCAAGTATTTTTCTCTAGCAACTCTCATCGCTTCTATCTCATCCATTGCCTTCGCTAGCTGGTGTTGTAGATTAGAAGATTGTGTAGTTAAATTTGATGAAGGCTAAACTGCGCGTTAATCCCAAACATATCCCGATTCTTACCAATATTTGGAATATACTTCAATTTCAATGTAAGTCTTCCTTCTAAATCACACCAGAGTTGAGGGTAGACGTCATCAACGATAGTTGTATGATGTCATATACAAATGCAAGTAGTATACCCAAAAGATAAAAGGTAGATGATACTAAACTTCCTCTAAGACTGGACAGGACACAAGTACCAAACTCGTCCAACCCCGAATCCACAATCTCAAACTGTCCATATTTTGGACAATTCAAGGGTTATTACGCAATAAAAGCATATTTATCGCGTCCTAACCTTAAACGGGTCTAAGGTTACACACATTATATGCCAAAAAATAAACCTAAGTAAAACAAGTAAAAAACACTCCTATAATCATTCTCCATGCTTCTCAAACTTCATAATTCATTTTCAGAACTAAGCACTTCAATAATCAAACATGTAAATAGCTCAAATACTACACATCAATAATAAAAAAAACACTCCTATAATCATCTCCAATCTTCTCAAACTTCATGATTCATTTCAGAACTCAAGCACTTCAATAATCAAACATTTAAAGAGTATAAATACTACTCATGATCAATAATCAACATCTGCCTTAAACACCGTTCGATCGGTATTATTGTCGATCGATCGGTAAGTACAGACGATTGATCGCCTAAAACGAGAAGGATCGATTTTCTGTCGTCCATCTAACAAACTATCAATCGTCTAACACAAAGACGATCGATCGAATGTCTTCCATCTTCTAGACAATCGATCGACACAAAAGGCGATCAATCGCCATTTAACACAAATCGAAAAAAACATGCCTAGCCTCTCCACACACTCAAATCCATGCTCAAATCACTCATAAATCATTCTCATGCAAGACCCATTCCAATGTACATATTATAAACACCCTAATAAGCTCTAATTATCATAAATCATATTCACAATACCCATAAATACCCAGATCAAAAAATATCAAATAACCAACAAAATCTTCCTAAATGGTAGTGTAGGTCGAGTAAATTACCTCTTACATGAAATCCATACCAAAACGAACTAAATCGCCCCAAAATAAAGTGCAAGAAAATAAGATTCTCAAAGGAAAGCTAAAGTTTGGCAGGTGGGAGCACAAGCTTTCTTGGTAGGTGCGTTCTTCTCTCTTCTTCAAAGCACTTTCTCTCTAGAAGCTAGGGTAAGAAATTTGTAAGTGTGTTGTCTCTTTTCAAGAAATTTCTCTCTCTTTGAAGGCTAGGTCGTTAATGATGAGCAAGAGAACAAGATTCAACAATAAAAGCTTTGGTCTTGAAAGATTCAGCAGATGATTTTTTTGGATCTAGCAATTTCTCTCTTTAGATGATACAACCCACACTTTCTCTCTCCATCTCGTTCTATTTGTAGCCCCTAGGACTTCAACAGTCTTCAAGTAGCTCAAAAGTGCCGTCAGAAGGGTACCAAAGTCATTTTAAAGCTTTTTAAATGAGCTGGCGATGTTCTAGGAAATCTGCGTAATCGCAACATGTGTCGACACATAGTCTCCATGTGTTGACACATTAAAACTTAGTTTGGCAATGTTGTCTCGGGTGTCTGTGCAATATGTCAACACTTGTCTTCAATGTGTCGACACCATGAAAACTTGGTCTGGAATTGTTGTCTGGGTTGTCAACACCAAAAACTTGGTCTGAAATTTTGTCTTGGGAGCATGCAATGTGTCACATATTCAATGCTGAAGAGAAAATTTGTTCCACAAATATTTCAACATTTAAACACCTAAATATGAAAAATTGATCTATCAACTTGTGTAATGGTGTTCAAGTACGCTTAAATATTTTAGTGAGATAACCCCAATCCTTTGAAATACATTTTAGAAAAATGGTTTGACAAAGTAAAATAAAAAAGTCTTCAAAGCACTTAGAATTTTTTGTTATCATCAAAATCAAATTAGATTGTTTGCAAAACAACCTTGGGCTAACAAATCACAATAACAATTAAAATATTAAAGAAGCTGTAACAAAATGGTGATCCATTGCAAATTCCAACTATCGATCGCCTAAATCTCCGATCGATCGTATAATCAAAATTGTGCGTTTGGAAAATACTAATCGATCGATGACATGTGCAGTCGATCACACAATTTAATGATCGATCGGTCAAGTAGACCGATCGATCACAACATGTAAAACGATGCATTTTATTGCATAGACAATTGGTCGTCCATGCAACAAAACGCACAGTATTACACAAGCGATCGATCCCACTCAGACGATTGATCGCTACTTAGTGAAAACGATACGTTTCAAATTAAGCTTACCGATTGATCACTTTGGTATAAGCGATTGATCGCTCATGACGGTTAAAACGCACAGTATTAGGGTTCGATCGATCAGTCCCACATGCGATCGATCGTCTACAAATCGAAATGCACAGTTTTTGGGACGATCGATTGCACAATACAGGATCGATTGGTTCCAAATATAACAGCACAATGGATCGGCTTAGCCGATCTATCGTGTCTTAGCAACTACATACCGATGATCACCTTGAAGAGGTGATTGATCGGTGCAGGACGATGGCAAAAAAAAAAAAATCACACAGATCCTATAATAATCGAAAACATGCCTAAAATCACCCTAAATCGATCCTTAAACAATCCTAAACTCCTAAAATATACATTAACACTAAAATAAATATATTTTATAGACCTAAATGGATTATATAGCAAAGTAAAAAAACTAAACTAAAAACGAATTTAAAACCGCTTAAAAAACAACGTAACTACGTACCTTTGATGTAGATGACAACGAGGGAAGATTTCACCACTTTGGAGGACATTACAGCACGAAATGGCTCATTGAAAATTGAGAGGATTTGTGAGAATTTGTGGAGAGATAATTGGAAAAAATGAATTCGGAGGTTTCATATAATCCTTTGCGCCGATCGATAGATAACTTGTTTTTTCAGCACATGGCACTCTACCATTTGTTGAAAACAATAATTGATCGCTACCTCAATGATCGAACGACGGTTCAAAAAAGTGACGCTTACGCTCACGATCGATCAGCATGATGTAGCGATCAATCGTTCTTATGTAACACGTGGCACACTTCCATTCGTTGCAACACCGATCGATCAATGCTTCGTTACATTTGACGGTTACGCTTACCGATCGATCGCGCTTCACATTTCCTAACGGTTAAGCTGACTGATCAATTGGTTGTATGATACGATCAATCACTTAGCAAAGCCACGTCTTTTAACCGTCAATCAGTTTATATCTGTCGATCGATTGTTGTGGCGACAATAGAATTTCGTCGCCAAAACGCTTTGCATTTAGTGACAGTGCGTTTCGTCATAAAAGGGGCGATCGATTGTCGATTAACCGATTGATCACCTTGTGACAAAAATTTTTGTCACAAAAAAATTAACTTTTAGTGTTGAAAATTGTATTTCGTCACACGTAAGACCTTTAGTAATGAAATTTGTGACGAAAAATATTTTTATCACAAAAAGTCTGTTTTTAGTGACGAAAATAGCATTTCGTCACTAAAAGTTTGTCACTGAGAATTTCGTCACTAAATGTCAAATTTCTAGTAGTGGTATGAGCTAGCACTCTAAGAAAGACACGAACCATGATATATACAATTAAACTATGTACCATAAATTCTTTTATTTTTCTTTGCTTTTTCAGGTGAACAAATCATAGGAAAAACTAAGTCTATGTTTGACAACTCAAAAAATATTTCTACTTTGATGTTTTCAATCCTTGGATACCGTCTTCAAAACCAAACAATTCGATCTCGCCCCTACGGAGTCCAGATAATTCCTCTCGGCCCTACGAAAATTGTTTCCAATGCTCGGTGTGGGCAATTGCATGTCAACCTAGGCCCATTCAAACCGGGCCTATCTTTAAATAAAACACGCCACATCATTTCTTCCTCAAATCCCTCAGTCCCTCTCTCTTCTCGAGTTTTTTTTCTTCCAGCTTTCAGCCCTAGGTTTAGTTCTTGTGATTGCTCTGATTTTATTGCAAGATTTTCTTCGATTTCATTTGCTTTGTTTGATTTTGTTATGCTATTGATTTTTAGCTCCAATTTTGTTAAATTAGTGTGATTGCATGAGTTTTGTTCATGATTTAGCTCTTGTTGCGATTTTGTCCAATTTCTAGCCATAAGTTCTAGTTTGTGGTTTTTGTTTTTTGTAAGTAATTTTCGAGATTAACACATGACAGACTTGTGAAGTTGTGATCATGGCCCATGGGACTTGACGAAATAGATTGCACCCCAACCTCATACTTAAAAATTGCACCCCAACCTCATGGTCCAAGTTTATGTTGAAAGAGAAGAATAAAGGAAGCTTATGGGAAGAGAAGCAACTAATCTATTTAGAAGTATTTCCACCTAATGTTGATTATGGAAGTCAAGAGGGAAGGACTACAAGCATCCAGTTGTTTTGTGTCGTTACTACAGAGAATCCTTATAAAATTAGTTGAGCCCTTAGTTTTCCAGGATGTTGAGTCACTACTTCTTTGGTTCCAGGAGAAATCTTGACCATTCAGAGTATAAATACGATTGTTTGCTTTTGGAGATTTTTTCCCCCTGAAATGCGATTCAAGAGAGAAGAAATAAATTTCCTTTTCTGATTTTTGTTTCCCAGAAAACTATTATGTTCCTTTCAATGGTAAGACTAGATTATAATCCAAAGTCTTTCCAAGGAGTTAGACTCCTACCTCATCTAAATCCACCTATAACATTCCCCCCTCATATATAACCTACTTCTTGGTGTGCATTAGGCAGTTTGTCCCTTAAGTATGTTTTGAGTATTATCACATAATAGTTATTGCTCTCATATGATTTAGCAAAATTCAATCATTTGACTGGTAAGTTGTTAGATTTTTGAAAAGTTTACCAAACATCTGTTTGGAGCTTATGTACAATATGGTGGTCCAATTACTAATACAAATATTAGGATAATGGACATGTTTAAGGGGATACTTATGTACATCACCCATGGATGTCGGCATCATAGTCAACTGTTATCAAGGTAGATCATGTTCCTGTCTTGAGAAAAAAAAACCTTGAGTTTGTAAGGTCCAGTCAATTATTCCACTCTGAGCCCTTCTATTTCATTCCATGACATAATCTGTGATTATTCTTGCTCTATCAAAGGTTATTGTCCGTCCATCTTGTGTTTGTTCCATTGAGTCATGCCACTTTATATCCCTACAACCAAGTAAAAAGCTCAACCACAACTCGCTCCCTTTTTTCCCCTCCCACCTTCCTCCCTCATTTTCGTCTAAACAAACTTATAGTAACTCTCTAAAATTGCAGGTGGTGTTCCATCCTCGAATAGAGCATACACCACAGAAAATACCTAAAGATCACATATCAATTGTGTGTCTTCAAAATGATAATTTGTGCAAAGAGATTTGTTTCTTTAAGCTCTCTACCAATGGCCAAAAAGGACAAAAACAAAAAGTGAGAAACATTGTTAATTGCTAACCATTGTTGCAGTACAGAACTAAGTTACTAAGTTGCTATTACTCCTCTATGGGACCTATTGTTTTTGCTGCTGCAAATATTATCTCCTTTGAAGTGCCCTCCTCTCAGGATAGAGTTTTATAGGGCATTATTCTAGACTATACATTTGTTGGAGAGTTCTTGCTGGGAACCCCATTCATCTTTTTGTAGTTCCCTTTTTGTTTTTTAATCACATTAATTGAAAATTAAAGAGATATTAGAGCACCTTTGACAAGAATCAAAGAAGTGAGAACCCCAGTAATGAACAAAAAAAAAGAGCAATAAAGTCATAAGATTCAGTTAGCGACAACTGTGCAATACAATCTTATATTCTCTGTTAGCCCAAGGTTGCTCCTTGAGCTATACTTGATTTTGATGATAACAAATGATAAAATAGCTTTGGAATATTTTTAGGATATGTGGTTGTCAATCCACTATTCAATTGTATTTTTATATCTCTCTAATTCATTATACCCTATATTTAATTTAAACACCATGGCGTGCACCTAAACTATGATATTTTTCATTGTAGAAGTTTTTGTGTTGAAATGGAAAAGATTGCACATCAAAAAGTATTGAAAAACTCTATCTGCCAAGATGGTGTCGACACATGGTTGACATGGTGTCGACACATAGCACAGAAGCCAGACTGTCATTTTGATGGGTTGACATAGGGGAAACAAAGTGTCGACACATATGAAGATATTGTCGACGCATGCCACAGGCACCTACGAGTCAGTTTCAGACTTGATGAAGGCGTCGACACATAAGTGTGTTTGTGTTGACACATGTTGCGGCAACTTTATTTTTAAAACGACTTCTCAGCATGTGAATCAAGACGTTGTGGCACTTAGGGCACCTCTCCAACATTCTAAAAAGGCCCTTAGGACCCCCAAGACTGAAGACCTATAAAAGGAACTTTATGGAGAGAGAAAAGAGATCTTTTGCACACCTTTTACCTCTTTACATCATCAATCTTGACCTAGCCTCCATAAAGTGAGAGAAAAGCGCAAAAGACAAGAGTTGCACATTTTTCAACAGATCCGGTCTGCCATTGTTGTCATCATCATCAGATCTTGTCTTGTAGCCATTTATTAAGCTTTGTTTTTGCTGATATAACGTTGAGAACTATTGTTTATTCATTCCTATCATTAAACTTTGAGAAATTTGAGTGTGGGAAACACTTGGGCCTACCCATGAGGATAGAAGAAATGTCATATGCTTTAAGATTTATGTATGAGTTGAAGAGTGAGTCGGAAAAACTCTTGTAAAGTTATTTAGCACCCAGAAGCTAAGTTGTACACTATTGGATTATAGTGGAGAAGCCCAAGGAAGGCAATAGCCGTGGGGTGGATGTAGGCAAGTCTTGGCTGAATCATCTAAAAATAAGCAGTGTTATCTCTCTTCCCTACTCTTTACATTATTGCTTATATTTAGCTATAGAATTAAACATATTCAGATCTACATTGTTATTTATTAAAAATGAGTATTTTTCAAATCTGTATTTTTATAAAAAAAAAAAGGTTAAATTACTCCGTACGTCCCTGGGGTTTGACCTTTTCCCAGTTTGGTCCTCAGGGTTCGATTTTCCCTAAAAGCATCCTTGGGGTGAGAACCCATTACCAAATAGATCCTGGCGTCAACTCTTGGACGGAAATGCACACGTGGCTAACGGCTTGCACATGGGCTGACAGCTGGATTTAAAAAAAAAATCTCATCCAATCGTAATGTGACACGTGTCACTAAATAATAAAATAAATAAAAAAATAAATAAAAATCTAAATTAAAAAAAAAAAAACCCGGATCGGGGGAGACCCCCGATCCTTTCCCGGTGGAGGGGTCACGTGGAGGACCCTCCACCGGGAAAGGATCGGGGGTCTCCCCCGATCCGGGTTTTTTTTTTTAAATTTAGATTTTAGATTTATTTTTTTATTTTTATTTATTGTAGTGACACGTGTCACATTGCGATTGGGTGAGATTTTAAAAAAAATCCAGCTGTCAGTGCCCACGTGTAAGCCGTTAGCCACGTGTGCATTTCCGTCCAAGAGTTGACGCCAGGATCTATTTGGTAATGAGTCCTCACCCCAGGGATGCTTTTAGGGAAAATCGAACCCTGAGGACCAAACTGGGAAAAGGTCAAACCCCAGGGACGTACGGAGTAATTTAGCCTAAAAAAAATAGTTTTGTTTTTGATAAACCTAATTCACCCACTTCTTGGGTTGATATTTGGACTCGCATTCTCTTTTGGTTACTAATTGGTTTTGTCAATTATTTGATTGATTTTTTTGGTTTAGTGTTGTTTGTTTATACTTGGGTAGTACTTTCTATTTCTCCTTCTTCTATTTTAGTGAGATTCATGTTTTCAAACAGGAGATTATGTGTTCGTTGTTAATGCAATGAATTCTGATGCTTGCTATGATAACAACGAGTTGCATGTTGTGTGTTAATTTGTTGGGATATTGCTCCATTTAACAAATGGGTTTCAGCTCTTTGTATTTTATGTTTTAGTTGCTTATAAAAGTTAATTTTTCTAGAACAGGTTCACAGAAGATAAAAGAGACATATGCGTACATTGTCACAGTTCTACACTACTTCTTGTATTTTGTTTTACCCTTCCTCAAAATTTGTATTTTGTTCGAATGAAACTTGTTGCTAATAGTACATATCTCTGTCTCTACAGATGGCGAAATGAACAAATTCACCCAAGACCAAGACCAATACCAATAACAAGGCCAAGACCAATCCCTCCAAACCGACAAAACAAAAATTTGGCAACTTTGACACTAGGTTTGTTGATCATAAGGCTGAAAAGATCTTCAACAAATACTTTTAGAAGAAAGCTATTCTCGCTGAGCATGTGGTTGCCCTCGATGCTCTTCACAATACCGGTATTCCTGCTGTATTTAGAGCCCGAGATTGGGATTCCCTTTTCAATCTTGTTTCTCCTCCTTCAAAACTGCTTGTAAGAGAATTTTACTCTAACATCCATGCTATTGACAAGACATCTAGCTCATTTACTATATATCTAAGCGGTCAATACTTTCGTGTGACACTTGCAGGAATTGCCAACTTATATGACGTACTATGTGTTCCTGACCCTATCTTTCCATATATGCCTATGATAAGGCTTTTGCCATGGATGCTATGATGGCCCTATTGTTTCATCATCCCTATCCATATATAAGGAAGACTTAGAGATGAGTGAGTTTTCGGCCGAGATTCATGTGCTTACTCAGATTGTGTGCACCAACATGTACCCTGTGTCACATATGTCCTCCTTAAATTTGGATCGAGTTTGTTTTCTTTATGTGTTAATCAATGGCGATTCAAATGATATCGCCTTGCACATTTGCAACTTCATGCTCGAGGTGTATCTTAATGACTCTAGTAGCCAGGGTCTTCCTTATGGTTGAGCAAGAAAACAGAGTACATGAGAATACTTGAGCAATAATATTATTCACGATCAGTTTGAAGACAATGGGTGGATGACTTAAACAGTTCGTTTAGATTAGTTTAGGTGATTGGGCTGCTAACGGGAATTACTGACGCTGATGTGGCAAAATGATGACTTGGCCATGGATTCCATTAGATGTAGTGACGTAATATAGACGGAAGGACCATATCGTCACATAGGTATGGACTCAGTGACCAAAACGTAAAAAAAGTAAGCTTAGTGACTATTTTGTTAACAGGGTATAAATCTAGTGACCAAATTGTCAATTTTTTTTTTTTTTTTTGTTCATAGTTCCCTTGGCATGTAGCCATTTGCTACATCCTCCCAAAAGAGACAAGGTCAGAGGTGAATTCAACTTCATGCATCTCCAATGTGATTTTTTATTTTTTTTTTGCATCACCCTTTGTTCATGGTGGCTATCTTTGAACTTATAGCTATTAAACTCCATGTTATTACTGTGCGTGTTACTCTACAACTTGAACGCCAATCTCGGTGTTTACTTAAATTGGTACTGAATGGGTGCATACCTTCACTGAACTACTGTTATATGTCCTTCTTTATCAATTCATTGATCCCCATTTATTGTTAACTGACTATTCTTTTCACAAAAAATCAAACTTTGTGTGGCTGGTCAAAACTGATCTTCTTTTATAGATCAACGAAGCTCCCCCATTAACTCATTCAATCACCTTCCAAACAACATTTAATAGATGGTATAGTACAATCTACAATCTAATAAGCACTAAATTACTTGGGACTCAGTTCTTTGAAATCATACAGAGGCTCTCCTTGTCATTTCAACCACAATAGATTTTCATTCCTTGTTATTTAAAAAGGCATCCTTCCACACCATACGAACTCGGGCTTCTATACTTGTAAGGCTGGCTGAAGAAGAATCTCAGTTTAGAAGCCAAGTGCTTTCAAACACCGAGTTTACTCCCTCCCTTTAATCAATAACTTCCGTTGCGATAGGCCATATAACGCGTTCTCGCTAGGTTAGTGCCTCCTATATTTCCAGTTCTTCACGGGCTATTGGGTATGATTTGGATTTGATTCCCCATACATAACAAGCAGCATTACCACCTCCTTGAAAGACTGCCAGAACGTAGTAGAAGACTACCTAGGACCCTAAAGGTAGTATTTTCTAACATTCTTTTTAATGATTTTTTACAATTTATTTTCATGCACTTGTAATATCGTAATAGATTTTTTGTTTCATATACAAAAGCAAAGAATGGAGGATCAAGAAGAGCGAGATTTGTGGACATCCGCAAATGAGCTTCTTTTTCTGAATATTCTACAAGAGTGTGTCGTGAATGGGAGGATCGTGTAGGGGAGATTTGACTCCTATGCTCATAATACTGCGACTGCACTTATAAACAAATGTTGCAACTGTAAGTTTAATACAAAGTAGATTAAGGGAAAATGGGATCGCATGAAACATGCATACAACGACTTTGCATTTATTGTGAAAAAAATGGGGTTTTGGTTGGGACGATGAAAGGCACACACTGGTTGTAAGTGAAGAGGCCTGGACTAATCTGCTAAATGTGCTCTTTTCTATTATGTTGATAAACTGTGCTTTTTTGTTTCTTTGTTGTGGTGAAAATATGGCTTGCTGAAAAGGTTTGTGTATTTCTTTGAAGTCCAACCCAAAGCTTGTAAAATATAAACGTCAAGGATACCCACATTTCGATTTAATGGGAGGTATTTTTTCTCAGGCTACTACCACCGGTTTTGGCTGACATTCATCCACAGAAGCACCGGTTAGTCCGATGAATGAGCCTCTACTAGAATAAGTAGATCGAGGTTAAGATGTTTGACTGTGTTCGGGCTATGACTAAGTTCTACAAAGTACATTCGGGTGCATCAGGTAGCCAATTCACTCAGGGAAACGTGTCAGGAAACAGGGAGCTTAGTCAACCTCTATGCACCATTAATAAGTGCATCCGTTGGTTGAGCGAGCTATCTCCTCCATTGCCAGAGTTCTGGTACCACGAAGCCATTGATCAATTATTGGAGAACAAAGAGAGGTAGCACACATTCCTGGAAATGCCACCTGAGAGGAGGTTGGAGTGGATCTATCATCTTTAAGGCATGAAAAGCCTGGTTCGTTTGTGTGTGCATGGACAAAGAACTACAGTTGTTCTGTTTCTTTTTTTACATCAACCCTTATGCTTGTATGCTTTAAATGTATTGTGGGTTTGTACTTGATAAGCCGTATTTTATTCAATACCAACACTTCAATACTTTTGTGTGGGTAATGGGCGTAGTACATGACTCTATGACTTTACATAGTATTTAGGCTAGTTGGATGGATGCATAGACTAGTACATCTTATTTTGGTCGTTGTTGAAATTAAATGCTATATGTGTTGGTATTTTGCATATATCTTGGAATGTTGTTATGTCAGTGTTGTTGTAATGGTATAACTCTGCTTTTTTTTTTTTTTTGTAATGTTTTGGCTATGTTAATATCAAATATCTTGCTAGCTGTTTTATTAACATTAGTCGTTCGGTCCAATTAATGATGACAAATGTCGATGAATGAAATATCTATACTATTGTTGAAAACTTATGGGATAGTTTTAAGAGTTGAAATTGATTCAGGATGATAGTTGCAACTGTTATCCTTTGATTCCGGACAATAGTTTCAAGTGTTATCATCTGATTCAGGAGGAGAGGAAAGAACTTCAACAAATAGGCAATCAATCGCCCCACATGTGCTACATGACTCAAATGTTGCACAAAGACAACGATTGGCTCACTATACATAACGCTATCGTGGCTCGACCAATGGCCTATGAGATCTTATCGATGCATTTTGCTCACCACGCTTGACCAAAGTTGCTTGCGTGCCACTAAGCTCACGTGAATAGATCTTACAGAGGTTGTTGTCTCAGCACACGCGAGATGATTGGAGCGAGCGATGGCGAGGTATGCCTCTAATTTTTACGGAGGCAGTTGGCTCTCCACACGTGAGCCGAGTGGCATGAGCGATGGTGCATATGATATTTGTAGATGCAGTTGGCTTGCCACACATGAGCCTAATGGCGGTGCGATTGCGATATATGGAATGAATATTTACGAATGCAGTTGACTCACCACACGTGAGCCGAGTGGTACGAGCGACAACCTCTTGATTTTACATAGGCCATTTCGTGCACCACATGTGCGCTCTTATTTATTGAAATAGTTATTACCTTGCCTACGAACACTTTGGAAATGGTTCGACCCTACCACTTTAGTTGATCAGATTTCTAAATTTCCGTTTAGGAAAGCTAGGATCCATCATCCCTTCAGTTAACAACAAAGTAAGATTGTCAATGGGTAGTTTTGAGAACAAACCAATCGAAAAACTACTCTTCGGTGTGATGCTCTTGAGTCCTGATTTGCTCTGTGGCATGGATGTAAAAACTGTGTCTTGGAATTGCAAAGATAACAAAAGGCTTTCGGGTGAGCTTGTTAAACGTGGTGTCGTTGATCAATTTTGGACCAAGTCTATGACAAATCCAAGCCAACAAATAGCTATTTCCTTTTTTGGAAAATCAATGAAGACAATTAGGGAATAGAGTCACTCTAAAAGAAAATGGGACAATCCATGTATGACATGAATTGCAATTACATTGGATGGCTAACAAGGCGTTTGGGAACAAAATTTTAGGAGTTTGTAAAAAGGTGAAGAGAGAGAATGAAAAAGTTGGTAAAAAAAAATGAAAAAAATGAGTGAAAAAGTTGGTGAAAAAGTGAAGAGAGAGAGAGAATTTGTAATGATGATAAAATTTTAGGGATTAAATTTTGGTTTGCCAAACGCCATATAAATCCCATTTTACTAATACCAACAGCAAGGAGAACCGGAAAAAAGAGGAGGAAAAAGGAAAAATGTCTCATAGCTGATTGAATATAAAAGCAAATTCTTTTTCCACCACATAAGAAATTTGCCACTGGGGTCGAATGAATCATCTCCAATCCTGAGGTGCTTTTATTTCTTCACCCCTCGTCTGCAAAGAGACATTTTGCTCACCCACCACGCATAAGCCTAGTGGCGTGAGCAAAGTCGTCTTTGTTTTATAGAGGACATTCTCCTCGCCACAAGTGTTGCGTGTTGCTCGAGTCATTGCCTCTGATATTTGACAGAGGCAACTCAGCTGGCCATAGGTGAGCCGATTGGGCCTGAGTGAAGGACAGACTCTTGGCCAACTTTGCCCGTATCCTGGATTCGCTGAAAATGGACAACAAGTGGGTTGTGATTTAATTGTACAGTGGATAAATGAGATATACATGGGTATATAATCTTTTTGTAGCATAAGCTTGGATGACTTGTATAAAATTCTTGTAGTATTTCTTTATTGTGATGATAGAGTAATTAAAGAGATATTTGACAATGTAAGTAATTGAAGACATATTATTATTTTTTGAATAAGCATATAAACACTTAAATTACAAAGTCTTATCTTAAGTGTCAAATCACATACGTGCTTTGCATGCTACTTATAAAAAGAATAGTGAGGCATTTTAGTTAATTTTTTGGAAAAACAATTATTACATTTATTATTTACATGACTTTCTTCATATTTATCACTATGCTGGCCACTCAAGGTAGTGGAATTTCATAAGAGACACTGACATTTAGCAAAGACATTAAGGCCACATATGTGAATTATCTGACGTGATTCTTGCATCCGGACCATTTCATTCGAAATTGGGATAAGTTTTGCCCAAAACAAAATTTTTCAATTTTTGCAGGTGGAATAAGGTGCCAAAGTTTTCGCAAAATGGAAGCTGCAATCATCGAAAATTCAAAAAAAATTGCGCCTAATTGTCACTATAAGAACACTGATGCCATACTGATGTGCACCGGTGCTGCTCGGCAAATATTAGTCCAAGATAAGCACGAGTACAATACCCCATGGAATCACCTCCTAAATCCGCTGACAATATACAACAAGTGACAATATTCGATGTGAAACTACGTGGTAGGCCCAGAAATTATTTACATAAGCGATGACTCAGAACCCAATCCACGAAGGCGCCAACATGTAAAGCATCTCTTCCGTCGTAGAAGACGACAAAGCTGTGGGAAGACGACAACTGCACCCCTAAAGACGTCAAATGAATTTCAAGACATACAGAGGACATCCCGTAAGTGCAAATGAGAATAAAATATGGGTCCGGCCAACCATACCACCGGGATTCGCAGTGTAGACAACGATCTTTGTAGTTTTCCTATTGTCGTGGACCTTATTGGAGAATGACCTGATGGTATTATAGGTAATGTGATTTTGGATAAAAAGCGTTCCTTTTGTAACGCGTATGTATATGGTAATGGTGGTGTTTATATATGTTGCTAGATGATGGTGTGGCTGTTAACTGTTTGTAACGTAGTATAAGTTGTAAATGAGCTCTGGGCCGTAGATCCACACTTCGATATAGTGTGTTGGCATTTTCATGAACGGTATTGAGCTCTGCAAGTTATTACTGTAAGTCGTATGCCTCTGTATTTTGCAAATATGTGTGGTGTTGAGATCTTCAAAATTTGTAAATTCAGACATAAATGTGGATAGACCTGATGTCACACAGTCCCTATTATAGTTTCTTAATAGTATCCTTTAAAAACTTGATTTTATTTAAATTAGGTGAGACTTTAACGGGCTCGATCGAACCCATTCGAGACAATGTCCGGAACAAGTCTGCTATGGATTCAATTCACTCCATTTTATGAGAAATAAGCTGCTTGAATAGTTTCTTGTTTATCACGTGGAAACAAAAATTTCCGAAAATCGGATGGTGGAAATAGCTTGGTTTCCCCAGGACAAGCGCAAGAGTAGCAAAGCTGAAGGTGATGGTGAGGAGAGGATCGGTGGGAATTATGCGGTTGGAAGGGAAGGAACAGAACTCTATCATCCATCTTCTCCCACAAGCTCCTTAAATACCCTTGAAACTCTCCTGCCAGACCGCTCTCTTGCCACTTCGTGAAAAACTAAGGTGGAAATACCAAAGATTATAGCACGGAGGTCATGAGTAAAGGCTTCAAAATAACATCCTATTCAGATCGCTTTTTCGCTCTCTGTCTGTCATTGCCTTGGCCAGAATCCACAGTGGAGGTCTGCCTCGACCTTGGACATTTTCAAAATGGCATTTCAGGATTTTGATCGGGTAGCAGAACGCCCAAGAGCTGAGAGGCAGCGTCAGCTCAGGAAGAGGATTACCATTGGCGCAGTTTTGGCTGTTACCGTTGTTGTTCTAATTGCTGCGGGAGTCTTTGAGGTTGTTTCTCATTCGAGACATGGTAGCAACAAACTAGCACAACCTCGACGAGCTGTAAATGAGCTCAGTTTCATCTCTGATACGGTCATAAAATCGATTTGTAGGTCTGCGGGGTACAAGGAAATGTGTGTGAATACCCTTACCAGGGCTGCGAGAGCCCAACCCGGTTTGTCTCAACCCAAGGACCTGCTCAAGACTGCTATCACAGCCACCGGCGACGAGGTTGAGAACGCCATGAACAAAATCATCGCGTTTGAATTGAACACCGCAGCAGAGAAATCAGCATTTGAAGATTGCAAGGAACTCATGCAGGATGCTAAGGAAGAATTAGCGGAGTCCGCCTCGCAAGTTGCAGACAATGGTTTGGAAAAGTTGTCGTCGAGAACCCCTGACTTGAACAATTGGCTGAGCGCCGTCATGTCTTACCAACAAACATGCATTGACGGTTTTCCTGAAGGAAAATTGAAGGATGACACGGAAAAGGCCCTCCAGCCATGCAAGGAACTCGCCAGCAATTCCCTTGCCATGGTTTCGGAGGTTGCGTCATTGCTTTCCACAATCCAGGTACCAGGACTTAGCCGTCACCTTCTGGCTAACGAATCCAACTCACCTATCTTGGAAAAGGACGGATTTCTCACCTGGATGAGTCACGAGGACCGAAGGATGTTGAAGGAAGCTGACAACCCCAAACCCAATGTGACGGTGGCTAAAGACGGTAGCGGAGACTACAAGACGATCTCCGAGGCACTAGCTAATATGCCAGAATTATTTGTAGGACGGTATGCTAGTGGCAATGCCTTCCCCACAATCCTCTTTACCACATTGTACTCTTCGACTTCAAACCAAAAATGCCCATTTTGTGGTTGCAGTTGCCACTATGTACACCGTTTTAAATTGAATATCCTTCTTGATGGTCAAACAGGGTTTTTTACAAGCAACATCAATTTTCATTTTTTCTGAAAATCTCAGAGCATCTATTTGGAGATAATTATTCAGTTTGTGTGGGACGAGAGACTGCACAAACTCGGGTGATCTAGGGCGAAAATTTGAATACTCAAGTCATCCAAGAAAACAATATTTCATTGAACTTTTGGCACAAATTTTAAGACTTGAGACCTGATTACTTTTAATCTCCTCTTTTTGGGCTCTCATGATGTTGCAGATATGTAATCTACGTCAAGGAAGGAATATATGAGGAGAATGTGACTATTACAAAGAAGATGCAGAATGTCACTATGTACGGTGATGGATCACAAAAAAGCATCATCACTGGCGGCAAAAATTTTGTAGATGGAGTTAGAACGTTCCAAACTGCAACTTTTGGTATGATTATATTCAAATTAGCATTTAGCTTCTGGGGCCACTAGGGAAAAAAAAGAAAAAAGAAGCAACATAATATATAAAGAAGTATATACATAGGGTAGTTATTGAGAATATTGTCACACGCAAGTGCAATTAATTTGTTCTTAGGGAAAACTGAGCCCGGCCATGTACAATAAGAATTTCTTTCAAAAGCTTGTGTCAATTGTGCAAAGAATCTGTCGAAGTTGTTCACTGGTTCTTAATTTTTTAATGTTTCATATGCAGCGGCTTTAGGAGATGGCTTTATGGCCAAAGCCATGGGATTCAGGAACATTGCTGGTCCAGAAAAGCATCAGGCAGTGGCTTGCAGAGTCCAAGCAGATCGTTCAGCTTTCCTCAACTGCCGCTTTGAGGGGTACCAAGACACCCTGTATGTCCAGACTCACCGGCAGTTCTACCGAAGCTGTGTCATTGCTGGCACCGTCGACTTCATTTTTGGTGATGCAGCAGTTGTGTTCCAAAACTGCCTGATTGTGGTCAGGAAACCTTTGGAGAACCAGCAAAATATAGTCACAGCCCAGGGAAGGATTGACAAACGTGAAACCACGGGGATAGTGCTGCAAAACTGTCGCATTCTGCCGGACAAGAAGCTCGAACCACTGAAGTCCAAAATCAGAAGTTACCTTGGGAGGCCCTGGAAGGAATACTCGAGAACCATTGTCATAGAATCAACAATCACCGACATTATTCACCCTGATGGATGGCTGCCATGGGAAGGAGACTTTGCACTCGAGACTCTGTATTACGCAGAGTTCAACAACACAGGACCAGGTGCAAAAGTTGACACCAGGGTCACATGGCAGGGCTACAATGTCATCAATAAGCAACAGGCTACCGAGTATACAGTAGGGCCTTTTTTACAAGGGGAATCTTGGGTCACGGCCCTAGACGTTCCTGTTCACTTTGGTTTGTATTATTAAATTAACCATTTGTTATACTAATTGAGTTAGTTCAAGCAGAGCGAACGCATGGCACAACCAGAAACTTCTTCTTGGGGGCTAGCTAGATTAACGGAGTATTATTCAAGAAAAGAAGTTTTAAATATTATAAAATAAAATTTGTAAACGAAAATATTTTATATATAGATACCCTATATGTGATCTTCAAGTATAGTGCCCACTCATATAAACATTAAAACAACCAATAAATCACAAACAGCACAAATCATGAAATTCTTATAACGGGTTAAACCAAAGCAAAAATTCCCCACCAAAATTTCATAATTCAAATTTTTATGAGAAAATTTCAGGGTGCTTTTTTTAAGGGGATTTGCGAAAAGTTGCTAAAAAGTTAAGGGTAGTTTATTCCAGATTGATCTTTATTAGTGTTTGTGAAAAAAAAAAAGCAGATAGAGATCTAGATCATGATTTGATAGAATTTTTTTTTTATTAAAAGTAAGAAAGACAAATTTTGATTTACCGAAAAAGACATTGAAGTTTGTAAGAAAATTTTGAGTCTACCAAACATCACTTGAAGATAATGAATTTTAATTTAGATCACCCTTTTAGAATAAAGACATCGATGGGAAGATCAGTAAAAACATTGTATTTTTAAGTACTGTATTTCTATGAGATAGGATGTAACGTCCCGACCCAAAAGTCTAAACGGTTAGGGTTTTGCTTGAAAAATAGGACTTTCCACCCTGTTTACAAACAATTTTTTCCAACCAAGAAAAACTCAAGAGAAATATTTATTCCATCTTTAATAATCAAAGACCATGCTCTGAACCCAAAAATGACGAATAAAGAATATGTGTAAATCCAAATGTGTAAATCCAAATGTGTAAATCCAAGAATTAAGGCAACCCAAGAGGGGGTAAATTGGGTTTTAAAACTTTTTCGAAACTCACCCTAAAGAATGTGTTTGCTAGCTACAAGTCTTACAAAGAGAATCAATTGCAATAAAGGATAGAGCACAAGAATGTATATTGCAACTCAAATATGCAAATTAAAATAAGAACAAGAAACTAGTAGCACAGAGTAATGAGATAAGGGAAAGAGAAGCAAAACATAAGATTTTTAGGTGGTTCGGTAAACCCGCCTACATCCACTTCTCAAGCTCCTTTACCAAGTCTTGAGGTTTCTCCACTATGCTCCCTTCAACTAAGGGAAAGGTTTTCTTACATTTGAGCTCGAGAAACACCTCTTCAAGCTTTAGAACGAGTTTGAGAACAAACCTCTCCAAACTCTTCTTTCGATGAACAACCTCACCGAAAGGAAACAAGATAATCACTCTCTTAGAAATGTAGAAGAATGAACGAAAATGCTAACTAAGACTCCCTTGATGGAGTAGATGTTACAATGAAAATTTTCTATCTCATAGGCTTCACACAATAACAAGGATGTGAAAGTGTTGATTATGTGTGAATGATGTTAAAAAAGGATTCAAAGTTTTTTTATCACTCTTAGCCTTAGTAAAATGATTTTGGTCGTTCAGCAACATTTATGAGGCTTAGGGATGACTTTAAATAGGCCTCATAAAAAAACTAGCCGTTAATAGCCGTTAGGGGTCAATCTGTAAAACATTGACGAAGAGCCGGTCGACCACTACATGAACTGGTTGACCGCGTAAGTTACTGTTACCCCAACAGTCACAATGTCAAAACTCAGAACGTCTATACTATAAAAACATATACCGGTCGACCGCTACACCAAGCGGTCGAAGGTCGGTCGACTGCTTCACTAGCCGGTCGACCTCTACACTTAAGCACATCATCAATTCTTTAAAACACGATTTTGACAAACTTGAAACACCCAATTTTAAAGGCTAACTTCTCATAAGTATATAAAAGGTTTGAGAGTTTAATTGGGATAATTTGAAGCCATTAAAACATTTTTAATCTTCAAAACAAGTGGTAAAACGGTTTATGCAAGTTTTGAAGAAATATGCAAGTGTGTGGTTCAAATCCTTGTTAAAGATGAAGTCTAGAGTTACAAAAAATTACCCTAGTAACTTGAGTCTTCACTTGTAGAGCCACTTCCATTGAATTGAATGTTGCTTGATTGCTCCATGCTCATTTTGGATCTTCTTTGCTTCACATTTCAATTACTTCTATTGTTATCATCAAAACATTGATTGTGACTAAAAGCCAACAATATGAGTTCCAATAGTTTAGTCAGAGCACTACTCTAAAATCCTTAAATCCTACTCTTATCAAAAGAATCAATAAACAGTTTCCCAAATAAACAATAAAACTACTAAAGTTTTCGAAACAAAGCAATTATTACTATAGTCTCCATATGACTCTTTATTCAATAATCCTACATCTTGCAACTATCTAAGAAACTACAACTTGTGATTTTCTATTACTTGCTGCCACCAACCTCTAAATCTGAAAGATAAGAAATAAGTGGTGAGCTACAACTAACTCAGTAAGTAGCAAGTCAATGGGGATAGGGGAAAAGACAATTTAATAACAACAAATTGAATTAGAAAATATTGTGAGCCATACCAAAACCCAAAATATAAGTTGAAATAAAATTATCCAAGGCTACCAAAAGGGAAATCACCAATGGTTACATAGACTTTTAGGCCACAAAGACCTCCAAATACCATGAGGTGTATCAAATTAGCCACACAGACCACAAAGATATATTGGCAATATAGACCACAGAGATAACATATCACCAGCACATGGATAAATTTCTCAAGTGTGCTCACAAAATATATATTCCAACAATCCAACATTTCAAGTTAGATATTTCAAACAAATCCATGAAATTTAAACCATTTCATCTTTATCAAAAATTTGTACATTTTCCCTATATAATGTATCAAAACCATATAAAAGTTTTTAAAAATCTAATTCACCAATGTCAAGGGATTTAATCTCGTACAAAACATATTTTCAAATCAATTTCATCTCACAAAATAATTAAACATCTCGTGCACTTAGATTCCACAAAAGTTGAAAGAAATAAAATTCCATCAAAAAGCCACTTACCTCAACGCTTATCCGAAGCTTCAGATTTTTCAAAGAATTGTTGAATAGTCAATCAACACCTAAAATCCATTTAAAATATCAGTCATCTTTTCATCTTAATCCTCACATATCTCCAATGTAAATCTAATAATAAAATTCAGCAACAAACACACCTGAACTCCATTAACTCTATAAGAATACGCTATTCCCACAATCACGAAATCTCCTCAAAACCACCTTTTATTACCCTACAACAACCCAAAAACTAATTTGAAAAATCTAGAAATCTCAAATCTAAAACTTCATCAAAGATAGAAACTTGAATAAAACTCACCCAATGCGTCGACGAAATTCTAGAAGAATCGCCTAATACTTGAAGATTGGCTCTTCAAAGTCATCTCCAAAAATCAACCAGCCCCTACAACTCGCGTCTCCAAAGGCAAGAGAAAGAGAGAGTTTTGTAAGAGAGAGAGAGAGAGAGAGAGAGAGAGAGAGAGCTTCAACTGAGAGAGAACTGACAACATTAGGCAGCGATTTTTGAAGACAACAAAGACCAATACTTAAATAATCTCCAAATAGGTTTGAAAAGGGCGAAAATGCAGGTGAGATTCGTTCAAAATTTGAAAAGAGAAATCACAATTTGAAGAAAGAGAGTTATCGACACTTCAGCGTTTTGAAACTGAACAAAACAGTTTAGCTTTCGAAAGTCTTGGAGAAGGGATAAGTCACTTATCCCTAATGCACCATTTCAAATTTTTTTTTTTTTTTGGATTATTACAATCTCCCCCGTTTAAAGAAATTTTGTCCTCAAAATTGACTTACCGCAATCAATAATAATCTTGGTTATTTTGATTGCATGTCATCTTCTTGTTCCCATGTTGCTTCTACAATGATTTGATTCTTCCAAAGAACTTTCACCAAAGGTATCGTGTTAGTCCTCAACACTTGCTCTTTACGATCCACAATTTGGAACAGGAACCTCTTCATATGACAAATCTTCCTTAATCTGTAGCGGTTGATAATCCAAAATATGGAACGGGTCAGAGTGTATTTTCTCAACGTAGAAACATGAAAAACATCGTGAATCCTTTCCAAAGCAAGTGATAGTGTGAGGCGATACGCAAGAAAGCTGACCTTCTCTAATATCTCAAATGGCCCCATGTAATGAGGACTTAATTTCCTTTCTTTCCAAAATGCATTACTCCTTTCATTAGAGCAACTCACAAAAATATCTCTCACTTCGAATTCTAGCTCCTTTCTCCATTTATCTGCATAACTTTTCTATCTACTCCAAGCTGCTTGCAGTCTTTTTCGAATCAACCCAACTTTCTCACAAGTGTTTTCTCCAATCTCGGGACCAAGAATCTTTCTTTCACCCACCTCATCCCAACAAACTGGAGATCTACATCTCCTCCCATACAAAGCTTCATAGGGAGCCATCCCAATACTAGAATGGTAGCTATTGTTGTAAGCGAATTCAGCTAATGACAAAGCATTAGTCCAACTACCTTTAAAATCCATTACATAAGCTTTTAACATATCTTCCAGAGTTTGAATGGTCCTCTCTGATTGTCCATCTGTTTGTGGGTGAAAGGCAATACTGAATTTTAACTATGTACCAAAAGCTTTCTGCAACCTTTTTCAGAACTCAGAAGTAAATCGTGGATCCTGATCTGATACAATCATCACAAGTATTCCATGTAATCTCACAATCTCCTCAACATAAAGTTGCTCCAATTTATCGAAAGTATAATTCTTTCCAATAGGGATAAAGTGCGCCAACTTCGTTAATCTATCCCCCACAACTCATATTGTATCATTACCTTTAGGCGATCTCGGTAACCCGAAACAAAATCCATACAAATAGGTTCTCATTTCCATTCAGGAATCAAAAGTGGCTGTAATAACCCTGAAGGTCATTGATGTTCAATTTTCATCTGTTGGCAAGTAAGACATTGTTCTACAAATTTGGCTACCTCCCGTTTCATATTATTCCACCAAAAATTACCACGAAGATCTCAGTACATCTTAGTACTCCGCGGATGTACTGTAAAACATGAACGATGTGCTTCTTCCAAAATTTCTCTCTTTATCTGCGGGTCATTTGCACACAAAGTCTGTTTCTGAACTTCAATATACCATCATCTGTCAACTTAAATTCAAATTTCTCCCCACTACGCACTTTGTCCATGAGCCTTACCAATTCTTTATCCTTGTCTTGATTACTCTTTATCCTTTCAACCAAAGTAGGCTACACCTTTAAATTTGACAAACAAGATGAGGAATCTCCCACTATCATCTCTATGTTATATCTCTCCAAATCCAACAAAATATGCTTCTGCGTAGTCACCATAGCAGCTGTCCAATACTTTGACTAAGTGCATCTGCCACTACATTCGCCTTACCAGGGTGATAATGAATTGAGCAATCATAATTTTTAATTAATTCCAACCACCTCCATTGCCTCAAATTTAATTCTTTCTGAGTAAATAAGTACTTCAAACTCTTATGGTCGGTGTATATCTCACACTTCTCTCCGTACAAATAGTGTCTCCATATCTTCAAAGAAAAAACTATTGCTGCCAGTTCTAAATCATGAGTAGGATAGTTCTGTTCATAATTCTTCAATTGGCGAGAGGCGTAAGCAATCATTTTGCCTTGTTGCGTCAAAACACAACCCAAACCTTTTCGAGAAACATTGCTATATATAACAAAACCCTCTGAACCTGAAGGTATAGTCAATACAGGAGCAGATACTAACCTTGTTTTAACTCTTGGAAACTCTTCTCACATTCTTCTGTCCATTCAAATTTTGCATTCTTCCTCGTTAACTGTGTCAGTGGCACAACTATACAGGAAAACCTTTCTATGAACCCTTCACTCACATTCAGTTGGTCTTGGCCAATCAGTTATAGCCTCAACTTTACCAGGATCAACAGTAATCCCCTCATTAGACACCACATGACCAAGGAACACAATCTTACCAAGCCAGAATTCAGACTTTTTTAATTTGGCATATAACTGCTTCTCCTTTAATGTCTGCAATACCATCTTTAAATGTTCTTCATGCTCCTCTTGTCTCTTTGAGTAAATCAAGATATCATCAATGAAAACTATCACAAATTTATCCAAATATTCTCAGAATACTTGATTCATCAAGTCCATAAAGGCAGTCGGTGCATTCGTTAACCCAAAAGGCATGATAAAAAATTCATAGTGCTCGTATCTTGTTCTAAAGCTGTCTTTGCTACATCCTCACTCTTAACCTTTAGTTGGTGATATCCCAAACGAAGATCAATCTTAGAGAATACTGTGCTCCTTGTAATTGATCGAAGAGATCATCAATCCGGGGTAGAGGATACTTATTCTTTATCGTAACTCGATTTAACTCTCGATAATCAATACACAATCTTATGCTACCGTCCTTCTTCTTAACAAACAAAACAGGAGCACCCCAGGGGACACTCTTGGACAGATGAACCCCTTGTCTAATAATTCTTGCAACTGATCTTTTAACTCTTTTAGTTCATACGTGCCATCCTATACGTGCCTTAGAAATTGGAGAAGTACCCGGACTAGGTCGATGAAGAATTCAGTTTCTTGCTCTGGGGGTAGGCTGGTAGATCCTTAGGAAATACCTTTGGAAATTCCCTCACTATTAGAATTAACTCCAACTGTGACTCTTCTTTTTGAATACCAACCACACTGGCCAAATACCCATGACACCCTTTATGAAGTAGTTGATAGGCTTTTAATGCTGAGATCACACACATCGGTTTGAGACTCGACCCTTTAAAACGGAACTCCACGTCATCTAAAGGTGTAAAAACTACCTCTTTCTCAAAACAAGAGATACTTGCATGATAAATAGATAACCAGTCCATTCCAATGATAACATCAAAATCATTCATATCAAGTAATATTGGCTATGTTCGGCTAATTCGCAAAAAAATTTCAAAAATTTTCCACAATAACTTTTTCATCAATTCTAATACCTTTTTACGAACTTCAATTACTTTTTACAAACTTTGACAACTTTTTACAAACTCCAACGATTTTTAACAAACTTTTCACCAATCCCAAGAGAATCTAAATTATCTACAACAAAAACAAACACCAAATGTTTTCAAAATCAAACCAAACATAGCCATTAAATTTGCAAATAACTTTCTATTTTCAATGAAGTTTTCGCAGGACTTAAGCACAAGATTCGCAATCAAAGCATCACTCATTGGAGTAGAAACAAATAACTAATAAACAAGCTGCTTAGGTTCTTTATTAGAATTTTTGGCAAACATATGAGAGACAAAGGAATGAGTCGATCTAGAGTCAAACAACAGTCTAGCATACAAAGAAAATATAGGAAGAATAACTATCACCACCTCATCTGTGGCCTGACCATCCTAGGCTGATAAAGCATATACTCTTCCCTAAACCCTTTTTCCAGCATTATTATTCTGAGACGATGAGGGATTGATGTTCTTATTTGTAGGACACTCACGTGCGAAGTGATCAGGCTGCTTGCAAGTGTAGCACAACTTAACTCAAAAACGGAAATGTTGTCCTAGATGATGCTTCTCGCAATTGGGACAAGGATTTCTTCTTATTATTGAAACTCTGCTCCTTGCCTTGCCCATCCTTTGGCTCAAACCTTCTTTTCCTAGTATCCTTGACAACATCTCAATGTTTGAAATCTTCCTCTAATGCCATGGCCCTCTTCACTGTTTCAGTGTAACTATTAACTTGAGAAGCCAAAATGAGGTGACAGAACCTGTCACTGAGACCCCTCTGAAACTTTCGAACCCTTTTTCTTTCGTTCGAAATTAAATGAGGTTCAAAGTGAGATAATTCCACAAATCTTGCAGCATACTGCTCCACACTCATGGCCCCTTGAACCAAATCTGCGAATTCCCTTTCACAGCGATCCTTGATAATCTCTGGATAGTAAGTCTCATTGAACACTTCCTTAAATTTAGCCCAAGTAATCGAACATCTTCACCAAGTTCTTCCTTTAATACTAATTCAATGAGAACATCTTTCAACAGCATCCTCTAATACAAAAGTCGCGTATTTCACCTTCTGAGAATCTGTGCAGTTAGGAACTTTGAGTAATTTTTTCATCTTAGTTAACCATCTTTCAGCAACGATTGGATCAGGCTCTCCCGTAAAAACAGGGGGGTTAAGCTTCTTAAAATCCCCAAACGAACAACCCTCATGTGCAGTCTCATTTCCTCATGTGACCTGAGCAAGTCTAACAATGATCCAATTTGTCATCGCATCCACATCGTCCTCACTAGGAGTAACAGACCTTTTATTCGATGTAGACCTCTCATTATGGCTTGACCCTTCTTCCTCATGGATAGGCTCAGGTTCTAAATCTAAAATTTCATTCACAGCTTTCTTTCTCAGTCTTGCACCCCTTGGCGATATCTTCTTCCTAAAATTCGTTTGTTTCAACAGAATTTAGTAAAAGATAACGACCCCAAAGGCCAAACACAAGGAACCAAAAATCTAGATCTCAACACATAACAACAAAATACAGAATGCAAAAATCGTTTCTAAGATAAAAAGCTATCGTAAATCAAGATCAAGTCCTAGTTCAAGTTCCAATATCTCTCAAATAAATCAACATATTCAACTTTATCCCTTGAAAGGAAAAAATACACCTATTCTCCTTCTCAACTTTAATCCTTTGCTCTGACTTTCAACAAACTCTTCCTAAGAGTCTACAGAATCACAAACCTATGCTTTGATACCATATGTAACGCCCCGACCCAAAAGTCTAAACGGACAAAAATCTGTTTGGAAAATGTGACTTTCCACCCTATTTACAAGCAATTTTTCCCAACCAAGAAAAACTCAAAAGAATATTTATTCCATCTTCAATAATCAAAGACCATGCTCTGAACCAAAAAATGACGAATAAAGAAATATGAGTTCTAATAGTTTAGTCAGAGCACTACTCTAAAATCCTTAAACCCTACTCTTAACAAAAAATTTAATAAACAATTTCCAAATAAACAATAAAACTACAAAAGTCTTCAAAATAAAGCAATTTTTATTAAAGTCTCTAGAGGACTCTTTATTCAATAATCCTGTATCTTGCAACTATCTTAGAAACTACAACTCGTGATCTTCTGTTAGTTGCTGCCACCAACCTCTAAATCTAAAAGATAAGAAATAAGTGGTGAGCTACAACTAGCTCAGTAAGTAGCAAGTCAATGTGGATAGGGGAAAAGACAATTTAATAACAACAAACTGAATCAGAAAAATATTATGAACCATACCAAAAACCCAAAATATAAGTTGAAATAAAATTATTAAAGGCTACGCAACAAGGGAGATCACCAATGGTCACACAAACCTCTAGACCACAAAAATCTCCAAATACCATGAGGGGTATCAAATTGGCCACATAGACCACAAGATATATTGCCACACAAACCACAAAGATATATTGGCCACACAGACTACAGAGATAACATATCACCAGAGTTTGGATAAATTTCTCAATTATGCTCACAAAATATATACTCCAATAACCCAACATTTCAAGTTAGATATTTCAAACAAATTCATGAAATCTAAACCATTTCATCTTTATCAAAAATTTGTACATTTCCCTATATAATGTATCAAAACCATATAAAAATAATGCACGTTTTAAAAATCTAATTCACCAATGTCAAGGGATTTAATCTCGCACAAAGACATATTTTCAAATCAATTTCATCTCACAAAATAATTAAACATTTCGTGCACTTAGATTCCATAAAGGTTCAAATAAATAAAATCTCATTGGAAAGCCACTTACCTCAATCAGCACCTAAAATCCATTTAAAACATCAGTCATCTTTTCATCTTAATCCTCACATATCTCCAATGTAAATCCAATAATAAAATTCCAGCAACAAACACACCTGAACTCCATTAACTCTATGAGAATACACTATTCCCACAATCACGAAATCTCCTCAAAACCACCTTTTATTACCCTACAGCAACCCAAAAACTAATCTAGAAAATCTAGAAATCTCAAATCTAAAACTTCATCAAAGATAGAAACTTGAAGAAAACTCACCCAATGCATTGAGGAAATCGTAGAAGAATCGCCTAATACTTGAAGATTGGCTCTCCAACGTCATCTCCAAAAATAACCTAGCCCCTGCAAATCGCGTCTTCATAGGCAAGAGAAAGAGAGAGTTTCGTAGAGAGAGAGAGAGAGAGAGAGAGAGAGAGCTTCAACTGAGGGAGAACTCACGACGTTGGGCGGCAATTTTCAAAGACAACAAAGACCCATACTTAAATAATCTCCAAATAGGTTTGAAAAGGGCGAAAATGCAAGTGAGATTTGTTCAAAATTTGAAGAGAAATCAAAATTTGAAGAAAGATAGTTATCAGCACTTCAGCGTTTTGAAACTGAACGAAACAATTTAGCTTTCGAAAGTCTTGCTGAAGGGATAAGTCACTTATCCCTTAACACACCATTTCAATTTTATTTTTCTATTATGATACCCCGAATCTCACATAGAATGGGAGAAGATAATGAATGGAAAATAGGTTATATAAGGGCCAAGTCCCACATTGGGACCTTACTAGGTTGAACTGAGCTTTATAATAATCCAAGGAGCTTCAAGAGCAATCTTAACTAGTCCTTTTGAAGTCAAAGCACATTTATGGCTAGTGCTTGTCTTTGGGTCATTACAAATGGTATCAGAGCGGTCCTAGTAACCACCAATGGGGGCTTAGTGGGCCTTGACGAGGATGTCAAGGATTTAAGGGGGGAGATTGTGATGCCCCGAATCTCACATAGAGTGGGATAAGAGAATGAATGAGAGATAGCTTATATAAAGGCCAAGTCCAACATTAGGACCTTATTATGTTGAACTGGGCTTTATAATGATTCAAGGAGCATCAAGAACAACCTTAACTAGTCCTTTTGAAGTCAAAACTTATATGTGGCTAGTGTTTGTCCTTGGGTCATTACAAAATTTAAAGAAATTGAGTAATCGGCAGTTCGGCGTTTTGAACCCGAACGAAACAATTCAGCTTTTGAAAGTCTTGCGGAAGGGATAAGTGACTTATCCTAAGACACCGTTTCAATTTTATTTTTTTTTGGAGTATTACATAGGATATTAATGAATCTTTCATTGATAAAAAAAAAAAGGGTTAATTACAAAAATCCTCTGTCGAACTATCCCACTTATCGCAAAATCCCCCATAAACTTGAACTCGTGCCAACCCAGCTCCTTAAACTTAAGTAACTGTGTCATTTTCATTTTGAACCTAGTTTAAACGTTGTCGTACGACGTATTCTGTCAATCCTGATAACACATGAGCTGCCTCATCATGAAAAGACCAAACTTCATAATGAAAAGACCAAACTGCTGTAAATCCTAGGATTAAGGCAACCCAAGAGGGGGCTGAATTGGGTTTCAAAACTTTTTTGAAACTCATCCTTTAGAAAGTGTTTGCTAGAAGTATCACAAAGAAAAGCGATTGCAATAAAAGATTGAACACAAGAATATATATTGCAACTTAAATAGAGAAATAAAACTTAGAACAAGAAACTAATAGCACAATGTAATGAGATAAGGGAAGAGAAGCAAACACAAGATTTTTAGGTGGTTCGGCAAATCCGCCTACATCCACCCCTCAAGCTCCTTTACCGAGCCTTGAGGTTTTTCCACTATGCTCCCTTCAACCAAGGGAGAGCTTTCCTTACACTTGAGCTTGAGAAACACCTCTTCAAGCCTCAAGAACGAGTTTGAGAACAAACCTCTCCAAACTCCTTCTTTTGATGAACAACCCTCACCAAAAGGAAACAAGAGAATCACTCTCTTAATAGTGTATAGGGATGAACGAAAATGTTCACTAAAACTCCCTTGATGGAGTAGATGTTACAATGAGAAATTTCTATCTCTTAGGCTTCACACAACAACAAGGATGTGAAAGTGTTGATTATGTGTGAATGATGTTTGAACAAGGATTGAAAGGTTTTAGATCACTCTTAGCTTTAGTAAAATGATTTTAGTTGTTCAGCAACTTTTAAAAGGCGTAGGAATGGCTTTATATAGGCCTCATAAGAAAAATAGCCGTTTATAGCCGTTGGAGTCGAGCTGTAAAAAATTCACAATGAGCTGGTCGACCGCTGTAGGTTTACGTTACCCAACAATCATAATGTCAGAATCAGAACAGCTCTATTATTAATTTTTCAAACTAACCGTGTCAACCGCTATACCAAGCGGTCGAAGACCGGTCGACCGCTACATGAGCCGGTCGACCTCCTCAACTTAAGCACATGATCCGGTTGTTTTAAAAACATGATTTTGACCAACTTAAAATACCCAATTTTAAAGACTAACTTCCCATAAGTATATAAAAGTTTGAGAGTTTAATTGGGATATTTTAAAGCCATTTAAAAACATTTTTAAATCTTCAAAACAAGAGGTAAAACATTTCATGCAAGTTTTGAAGAAATATGCAAGTGTGTGGTTCAAATCCTTGTTAAAGATGAAGTCTTAGAGTTACAAAGATTACCCTAGCATCTTGAGTCTTCACTTTAAGAGCACTTCCATTGAAGGGGATGTTACTTGATCGCTTCGTGCTCATTTTGGATCCGCTTTGCTTCACATCTCAATTACTTCTATTGTTATCATCAAAACATTGATTGTGACTAAAAGCCAACAACTGCCCCCTTTCGATGCGTTGAAAACCATTCGGGCATAATAAATACAAGCCGATGCTTTTTGAGATTCGTCTTCAAAGCTGTTCAAAGGGAAAAACGATCTCCATTGCTATTTGAACCACTACCCAGGCTGTCAGAACTCCATGCAAGAATTGAGGCTATTAGGCATTGTCATTTTCTTCTCATATTTGCAAGGTACTTCCGCTAATCCTTCCCTATTCCCCGAAATTTGTTTGGGAATAGGTTGTTATGATGTTAAGGTTTGCGAATAGGGTTAAGAGTGAGAAAACAGTGCTGATTATTGCAATAAAATGCTAATGTCGATACTTGAAATCGTGCATATTAGCAATCTGAAAAGGAAGCTTAAAAAATAAACGGGAATATCTTACATGCTCTCTGCCTCAATATAATGTCGATACTAAAAAATGCTAATGCCGATACTAAACCCACATATTTTATTGCAATAAATAATAACAAGATCTGAAAAAGAAGCTTAAAAAAAAAAAAGGAATAGCTTACATGCTCTCTGCCTCAATCTTATGCAATCTGATTATTATAGACAGGTGTGGACACGACATGTTGCCATGTGGATAATGAAATTTTTTAATGCACCCTTTTAGTATTACCTAAAAATCTGTCTGAAAAAAAGGGGGTCATTTTTTAATGAAGCTTGTGTTTGGTTCTCATTGGTCACTAGTTGTCTCATTCTATCATGTACTATTTTAATGCACCCTTTGTCTCATTCTGTCTCATTAAATAGAGTTATGTCAAGGCAAACAACATAGAAAAATTATAGGCAAAGATGTAGTCTATAAACTTATGCAATCTGATTATTATCCTCCAACAACTATCATGAACTAGAATTTTACATAGGTATTATATATCTACTCAGTTTTGTTCTGTTATAATTTTTGTATTATATATCTTCTTTTAGCTAAGGATTTTCTCTATTTTGTAATCAACAGACCTTTGTTATGTCTTCTTCCAATAGTGTTTCGAGCACTAGGGTTACAGAAAGTGGGGCAAGCTCTGGTGAGCCACAATGTTATTGTGGTGTTACAACCTACATGAAGACCTCGTACACAGAGCACAACTTTGGGCATCGATTCTATAGTTGTTCAATCTATAAGATTAAACGTGCATGTGAATTTTTTGCTTGGGTTGATCCTCCAATGTGTGACCATGGGAAGAGGGTGTTGAAACACATGCGAGATAGACAAGAATGTTTAAATGTCGATCAAAAAGATGTGCAAATCCTGAAGAAGGAGGTTGAAGAACATAAGGACGAGATTCAAAAAAATTGCGTGCATGAGAAGAAGTACAAGGAGGAGGTTGAAAAACATCACAAGCATATGAAGAAGTACAAGGTCGCTTTGGTAGTGTTGTCAATTGTTGTAGTATGTCTATTTTTCTAGATTAGTATTCTATTTGGAAAACTAAGATGATATGTGAGTTTGTAATCCCAAGTTTGTTTGTAACTTGTAGTTTGATATGTGATTATTGTTATGTAAAACCTTATCCTTTTGAGGCACAAATTCTATCCTATATGAATGTGCTATTTACATTGTATCCAATTTCATCTGTCTATATTTGCCTTTGTCATAATTCAAGAGTTCACTCCATTTTTTATTACTGCGTGTAAAAAAGGAGAAAGGCACAAATTGACCCAATCATCTATGTCAGGGAAATAACTTGCAGGAACAAGAACAGGAACAAATGAACCAACCTGAGATACAATGATGACGTGATTAATAGAAGATACTACCCAGTTGAAGCACGAAAATGAAGAGGCAGGTACTAATTTACAGAAAAGGGTGATTGTCCCTTCATTTTCATTTCATATGCATTTAATTTAGAGACTGAATCATATGTCACACTAGCTAAGAGAAGAAAAATGAACGGGGACAAAACAAGACAACAAACACAACTATGTTGCACAAAATTGCAAGGAAAACTGATATGAATCCTAGGTCACTTGTCAAAAATCAGAACTATGACATATGTACTACCCTTTCAACTCATTCCAAACTGCACATAAAGAAAAAAGCAAAACCAAAAAAAAAAGGAACAAAACAAATGAACAAATGAAAAACCATCATCTATAAAAACAAATGAACAATTGCAACTTCATCTCTTGTGGTAGATTGGGATTTTTTGTGATGCTTCCTATTCTGCCTCAACCAAAACCAGACCCTCTCTCCTTTGCTTGTTTGAGCATACTAGCTTAATAATTGGATCCGAAAACCAAACCCAAGCAGAATATACTTGCTAAAATATTCACCAACCCAGCCAACCAGAAAATCAGTGATCAGAAACAAAAAAGACCCTCTTAAACATAATGCCATCTACATAACTAGGTTGGAAATTCTAGACCAGGACCATTGGAAGCTTTAGCAGAATCATTAACCCCTATAACAAATAAAAAGAGAGAGAGAGAGAGAGAAAAAAAAAAAAAAGAGTACAACTTAAGCACTTCACAAAGATTTGGCTAATTAGATGGTTCCTAAGAGGGGTCAAATCCATTTTGTTTAATTAAGGAGACATAAAAAAAAAATGTTCTCCTTTTGTGAAGTTTCTAGGCAAAACTGCAATTATTATGTTTTCTTATCATTGTGGTTAATTGAATTAATATAAGCCTTTCAAAGTGCAACATTGTAAAGAAATGTCAATAAAAAGCCAAATGCAGAAATGTTTTTCTGAAAGCTGTCTGTACAAATAAGCAGTAATAGTGCCCATAAGAACCATTCGAGTTGAGAAATGATTGGAGAAAACTAAGCCTACATCTATATTATAAAAATGCCAAGACTTACAGAAATGCCAAGTGCAAAAGGCAGGTGCTTAAAAAATTAACAAACAGACAAACAAATCCAAGCATTAAAGTCCTTGACAAAGCAAGCAAGTACATTCCTTTACAAACAAAAGTGCACGGATATTGACAGAAGACACACAACCTTTACATGCACAATGGAGGGAGGGGACCACTCAAGAAAGGGCACAAATTCAGTTGAGTTTAATAATGGGAAGCACATGCTAACAACCACATTTATAAATCCCTTTTAACAATTTAATACTTGTAATCCTACATTTTCACAAACGGCAGGGGACCACTCGAGGACAAAACAAAATAGAATAACTACAAAACACTGACCCTACCAACAATGACCCTACCGACACTTCAAAAACTACATTACATTGACCCTACATTTTCAAAACGGCAGGGAACTACTTGGTTATCACCTTTTCTCCCAACATTGACCCTACCCCACTCCTTTAAAGTGTACCCATTTGCAAGCAACAGAGAACGAACTAAACCTAAATCATTTGATTTAGGCAGAAAAAAAAAACATTTGGCATTAGGTAGCTTACCTCCAACGCTTCTTCAATGCGCACAGACGTGTTCGATTTGTAAACCCTAGCACTTATACGACCATGGATAAGGAAGAAAGGGCTTCTTGAGTTGCAAGTGAGAAAACTGTTGATTTTGACTAAGGGTTGTCGAATACGCAGGTAGGGACAAACGAGTCTTTCAATTTCAACGAATAATAATTGGGGTCGGTCTTTTCATTAGGAGGCAACTCACGTGTTTATCACGTGTGACGGAATATGTCATACGACAACTTTAAAACTGGGTTCAAAACAAAAATGACACAGTTACTTAAGTTTAAAGAGCCAGGTTGGCATAAGTTCAAGTTTATGAGAGATTTTGGGACAAGTGGGATAGTTCAAGGGAGGTTTTTGTAATTAACCCTAATATATATATATATATATATATATATATATTTTTTAATTTTTTTTCCTGCCAACTACACTATGCAACTAAAAAGAAGGTTAAATTAAACTCTCAGGTCCGTGTAGTTTGATATATTTTCAGTTTAGTCTCTAAGGTTAAACTCGGCGAATAAATGTAATCTCTACAGTGATCCGTGTGTTTAGTCTCTACGGTCTTCCCAGAGTACATATCAAATAAACAACAAAAATTTCCACTAATTTCCAGAAGGAAATAGCTCAGGTGGCGAATGGTTGCCATATCACGTTCAATACACCTACAACACGTGTCATAAAGTTGCTTTTAGTGGACACGTAATGTCAAAAATCACCACGTGTATTAAAATGATAAATAATATAATCACATCCTTGTAGCGCGGAGGGCCAAAATTTTTTGAAATAGGCCCCACCTCCCTTTTGCATGCATGCATGCTAATATTTATGCCAATTTCCCCGGCTCCCCCCAAAATTTGAATAATCCCCTGTCAACTAAAACAGCCTTTCGCCTCCTAAAAGTTTGAAATACACAATTTTTGCATTAAATATCTTAATAATAATAATCTATAATGTTTCAAATACATATTGAAGTAGGATTTTAAAAAAATTCAAGATTGAGTTAAAATATTCAAAAATCGATAATTTTTGTTGAATGATAAAAAATTCCGAAAGTTGAAATGTTTATGTTTAAAAAGATAATAGGAGTTTCTCCTTAAATCTCTCCAAACTCTTTCTCCTTCATGTTAAGATCTCACCGTTCAAATAAATAAAAATATATGACACATGTCACAATCGTAACAAGTAAATTATAATATCGGTGCAAGGTGTAAATCTAGTGGTAGTTTAGAGTACAATGTATCAAAATCGATAATTCAGAGTATAAATTGCAACATGTGTGGTAGTTAGAGCGTGTGGAATGTAATTTCTTCTAATATGTAAAAAAAAAAAATTAGAATATTCATTTGACCCCTCAAAAAGATAAATTCCCAGCTTCACCACTTTTGTAGCACATTACTAAAATCTATTCCAAGTGACAACAAAGGGGTCAAAACACAACCGAAGCACATTCCCATGCTAGCAATCAGAATTCTACGACCAAATGTAAGTACATAAGTCAAATCTATGGCTAATAAGTGGATTACATAAACATTCTAATAATTAGAGTCAATATAAGATATTAGTATGTACTCTAAACGATAATCTTATACTCTTGGACCTTAATAGAGTAGACCACAAATAGTATTATTAAGTATATCAAATTAAATCACACTTATATTTAGAGATGGGAAATTGAGTTTTGATATGGAACTTGCATTAGTTCGGTCATACGTGGAACAGGTAAAAAACACCATCCCGAATTCTCCTCTGTAAAAGAAATCCTAATAATGGCCCGTAGACCACACAGGCAAATCAGTCTCAAGTCTCTCAAGTCGACAGTGACTTTCTTGCTACTCCCATATCCATGATCACCTACAGACAAAGAAACTGACATTTTTACCGCCTGATCGTGCTTTCGAATAGATGGAGAATATAGGAGGTGGGTTCTTGGGGGCAAGCAAACGATTTTAGTTCTAGGGTTCATAAATTGAGGGAGAAAATTGAAGTTAGGCCGGCTTCGGGTATACGGAAGGAATTTGCAAAAAATAATCAACAATGGGGAAATAAAAATTAGGGTTCAAAAGATTTGGGATTTGGGGGGGAAAAAGGGGAGTGACGGAGGTTTTTTTAGAGAAAACATCGTAGTACACTTGATGTTTTTGCATTTACTGATTATTTTTTGTTTTGGTCTCTTTAGTGTTTGAATTTTTATTTCAATTTTGATTTGCTTTTATTTATATTTTTTAATTTTTTTTAATTTTATGATCTATGACTTTTACGTTTAAATTTTTCATCATTTATTTTTATTTATTGTTTATTGCATATTGTGTTACACGATTTTCCTTTAGTCCTACTCCTTTTATATTACCTGCATTTGTTTTATTTGTAATTTTAAAATGTTTTTAATTATTAATTTTATACACATGGCAGTTTTGAGTTAGCTTTCCGTGATAGGTATCACGCTCGTATGGTTCGTGACGTGACTACCGGTAGCTGTTTCCATCCAAATCAGTTTAGTTGAAGGGATTGAAATAGCTCGCAGATCATTCTCTTGGGGACGTATACAAGAGGAATTCAACACAAGGACTAAACAGAGAATACTTAAAATCATAAGGATCAAACAACTAATTTAACCTAAAGTCCTAAAATAATCCTCTCAAAATTGCGAGGGCATTTTTTATTTTGGGTCTATTTTCTCCTTGACAAATAAGACTGCGGGGAACTATTAAATATATATACTAATCATAACATTATAGTATATATCTTTAAATTTCAAATTGTTTTTATAACTATTAAGGAAGTCTGACATCATCTTAGTTTATGTCAACAAGGGGAACAAGCGGCTGAAGCATTGGGTTTGGAAGGTAGTTTGCTTATGGAATTAAATGAACTGTGGAAGAGAGAAGAAATGCTATGGAAGCGACGTTCTAGGGTGGAGTGGTTGACTTCTAGTGATCTTAGCAAACATTTTTTTCATGCATCTACGATTATACGAAGATATAGAAATCGGATAGATAGGCTGAAAATAGATCAACGTGGCTGGATCAGCTGGCCTTGGTTTTTTCTTTTGGATTTGGAGCATTCCCGATAAGGAGATATTTGCTACTCTCAAAAGTATGAGCCCAACTAAAGCACCCGGCCCCAATGGTATGACGGTTTTATTTTACACCAATTTTTGGCATATTGCGGGTTCTAATGTGATCAAAACCATGCAAGATTTCTTTATGAATGACCGACTGCCCCTAGCATTAAATCATAGAAATTTGGTGCTCATTCCTAAGGTTGACAAGCCTCTAAGGTTGGTCAAATAGACCAATCAACTTGTGTAATGTCAGCTACAAGTTGATTTCGAAGATACTTACTGAATGTCTAAGCCTCTTATGTCCAAGTTAATCTCTCCCTATCCAAGACAACTTTATTGTTGTCGCAGAAATCTTCATGCCATGGGGCATAAAAGAGGGAAAGGGGATCACTACAAAAAAATTGACTTTTAGTGACTAAATAACAATATTTCGTCACGAAAAGTTTTTCGTGACGGAAACTTTTCGTCACTCAATTTACTGATCGATCGGTAATTATGACAATCGGTTGGTGAAAACGAAGTGATGGATCGATTGGAAACGCCATTGATCGGTATACATTTGAGATGATTGAATGGTATGTATTGACGATCGATCGGTTATGTATTGTGATTGATCGACACATTTAAACGATCACATGGTAAGAAATAGACGATCGATTTCAGCAACGACGATCGATCGATCACTTATGTATCACGCTTAGACGATCGATGTTTAGAAGCGGATATTTGTATCGATCGATCATTTCGTTCTTTGAGTCTCGCGATCGAACACGGTTGATCGATTTTTTAGGTTGATCAATGAATATGCCGATTGAACGGGGTAACAGAATTTTTTTTAAAAATAATAATAATAGAAAATATTATATAACACGTACATTTTATAATAACAATACAATACTCACATTAATAAACATCAATAATAACATATAGTGATCCATAATTAAATCGAAAATAATATCGTAATAATACATAATTAAAAAGTTATTACAATACATGCATCTACCTCTTTGAACCCCAAACTGGCTGAATAGTCACTTTTACATGTCGCTCATTTTCTTCTCCATTACAGAGGACATTTTCTTCTCCAGTTCCTTCGATATTTCTGCCCGTAAGCGCTCTTGCTCCTTTCGTATGCTCTCTTGTTCCTGTTGCATGCGCTCCTCGTTCTCCACTTGCATGCGCTCTTGCTCCCTTTTCATACGCTCCTCCTGCTCCAACCAGATGCACTCTTGCTCCACCCGCTGCTCCTCACGGTGGTCCCTCAGTGTGGCCTCCATCTCAGCTTGGCTTCTTCGCAAATTCTTGCAAGTCTTTTTCTCTAGCAGCTCTCATCGCCTCTATCTCATCCCTTGCCTTTGCTAGCTGGTGCTGTAGATCAGAAGACTGTGTAGTCAAAGTTGATGAAGGCGGAGGCTTAACCGCCCGTCCTAATCCCCGAACATATCCGACTTCTTGCCCAATATCTCAAAATATACTTCAATTTGGTGTAAGTCTTCCCTTCTAAATCATACTGACACTGGAAGGCATCCATCCGTTCCTGAAAAAATGACAATAATTACCAGAAACATTAAAGTAGATAAACTATACATAAATTACATAAAGTAGATTAGAATGAAAGCGACTTACATGAGTTTCTCTCGCTCCTTCCAAGGTCCAAATCCATCTTTGTTTGTATAATTCTTTTTATACAGCTCTGTAGGATTGATATTGCCGCTTTCTTGATTTTTCTACATGAAAATAGCATAAAGTTGTTGACAAACAATATCAATAAAGTCTAAGATTTAGTTGTTAACTTACCATGCAAGCTCGTGTGCACTGGAACAAGCGTGAACCAGCAGCGTGGTTCACAGTCAACTTTGATCTATTCTTCTTATTTTGCTCGCTTCATTTCTGCGATATTTTAAGTAATTAAATATTAAAAGAATGTAATATTTAAGCAACGGGTTTTTGTAATCACGTACCATAAATGCTTCGCTGGTGAACAGATCGCATAACTCCTTCCACTGTTCTTCTGTGGTATCAGGGTGCGGCTTCAGCAACGCCGCCTCTTTACTTGGGAACTTCTTAAAAAACACATGCATTCGGTTGCGGTGCATTCGACGTGCCGTCATCATAGTCTCGACCACCGTCCTCACGTCCTCATGAGGGTGTAGTCAAGGTCGAAGTGGTCCTGCATAAGTACCAAAACATACAATATTACAATGATAAACGAAATGCGTCCACCAAAAATTCTATGTTTAAGAGTTTAATCATACCAACACCCTGATCCATAATGTACTCCTTCACTACTGCAGGAACATTGACCCACTTGTTAACGGAGATCGGAATCAGCCCTCGGACCAACATTCCAATCTTCGTCGATAGAGTGGCAGCAGTGGAAGACACTCCTCCACACTCTCCCTCCGGGATATGCACCGATAGTTTCCCAGGACCCGGACCCAAGACTCTCCTCCAAACTGGCCCCACTTGTCCTACCTGGCCCACGTTTAGAAGCTGATGTCGCTACATAAATAAAATTAACAAAGTTAGTCGGTCAGTTAACTTAAAAAAATTAAAATATAACTTAGAACAATTTCTTACATGCACAACTACTAGGACAAGCTGGCGTGCCTTGACTTATGCCTTCATTCACTCTCGGAGAAGGAGCGCTCGGGGTAGGACTCGAGATCGGACTTATACTAAGCGGAGTAACTGCGCTATGCAACTGTCTAGAAGTAACACCCTGATACCACAGAGACCCCGTGCGAAACGATCAATCGTCTTTGTGGGACGCGCGATCGGTTAGTGCACCCAAACGACGACAATAACACCGATGGATCGGTATGCATTTAGTGATTGATCGGTGTATTTAACGATCGATCGTTTCCGTGTCTAAAGGGCAGCGATCGATCGGTAATCCAAAAATTGAAAAAAAAAAAATGAAAAAACGATTTCTTGTTAAATTCTTATATTACTTATTTGATAAACCACTTATTTCGTTATTTTTGCCGACCAAAGGGTATATTGGTCATTTTACGTATATAAGTGTCGAGAAAGAAATACAAATAGAAAAACACGTAAACTGTAATCAAAGTTTCTGCATATCCACAAATTAACAGAAATGTCTCAAATACGTAAATAAAAAAAACACAAATGTCTCAAATAGATAAATAAAATCATAAATCAAAATGTATGTCCCAAATAGATATAAAAAAATAACATAAAAATTCATCAACGTCGAACAGCATCACGAAAAGTGGCCACGTCATCAGGAATATCTCCGGGAATCTCTGTGGATCTGCCTCCGTCTTGAAATCATCCAAAGTCTTCTTAATTTCTTCAAGCTGCTCGTTGACGTTGCCATATGAGCCACGACCGACTTGTTGCGCAGCATTGTCACAGTGCACTCCCCATCGAAGGCGGTCCGGAGCTCCTTCATCTCCTCCTCTAATGACTGCATTTGCCTCTCAGGGTCCGCAAATAGCTGGCCACCCATGGAGGGGGCACTGCAGGTGCTCCCGTCTCCATAGGTGCCTCTGACGCTGATGTCGAAGGCCGTGATGCCTCCTCTGCGGCCGCTGCTGCTCTACGAGCGAACCGTCGAGTCAATGCCCCCTCCTGGCCCGGCTCCTGGACAGTGAACTTGTTCAGCGCGCTCTTAACCTCCTTACGTGTATCCGAGGCAGCAATCACGACTCCCCAAGAAATGAGGAACTGAGTCAGAAACACGCCGTATGGGAGGCTATATTCCTTAATTCCCCAAGCCTCATCCATAATCAGCTCGAACATGTACAGCGGAAAATCTATCTGTGTCTGCTGACCCAGTAAGAGCATGCACTGAGCTCTCGTGAATGGGCACTCGGTGGAATGAGTTCTGCCATCGACGTTCGGCGTCCAGATAAGGTGCAAAATCCGCCAAAACTCACTGAACTCACTCTGCTTGATTATGCTGCCCACCACTGCAGAGGTCTTCCCAGTCATCAGCGTCCACAGGTCCTGCTCTGATGTCCTCTACTCATCTGTTAGGGGTACTGCCGGGAAGCAGGGGTCTCAGGCCGGGGGCAGTGTAAGAAATCGGCAATGACGTCTGCCGAGAATAAGAACTGCACGCCTCGCACCTCTAGCTGCACCTCAGGTGCTCTATCTACCGAGACGAGTGCATAGAAGAAATCTTGCACAACTATGTCCACACAAAACCCCTCAGTCCACGAGAGCTGATGAACAAATCCCTGGTACTCGAAGAGTTGGTAGAGGAAGTGCTCCTCGTACAATAACTGGTCAAAATCAGAGAGCGTCACAGGACGCTCTTTGGCCACTGGCCGCCCCCTCAGGTACTCCATACGCTCTCTAAGGTCATCATTGGATCTCGTCCCGGTTCTCGTTATGCGTGCGCGCTTAACTCCTGACATTTTATGTATACTGCAAAAGTTGTATATAAATATGTGTTAATAAGTAATCACAATAACGTATTACTTAAAAAAAAAGTAATCACAATCACGTAATTATTAATGAAGTTGAAACATAAAGCGATCCATCGCCATCCAAAGCGATCGATCACTAAATATACCGATCGATCGTTTATGTAACTGATCGATCGGTACATGAAAAATGGGCGATTATAAAAACAATGATCGATTGTTAGTAATTAAGCGATCGATCATGAAATGGGATCTATCAATCAATTTGACCTATCGAACACTATTAGTAAAACGACGCGTTTTAGTGCATAGACGATCGATCGTCCATGCAACCAAACGCACAGTATCACTAAGGGATCGATCGCCACAAAGACGATCGATCGCCAGTTAATCAAAACACTGTGCTTCACATTAGCTTACCGATCGATCGCTTAGGTGTAAGCGATCGATCGATCACCACTTCATGTAGGACGACATAATATACCGATCGATCGGCAATATACATGATCGATCGATCCCGAATTGAAACGCACAATTTCGAGGAACGATCGATCGCTCACTAAAGCATCGATCGCTCCCGTACCAAATTCAGCGATCGATCGGTGCATTTAACCGATCGATCATTGACCTAGAACTTAAAAAGCAATCGATCGCCTATTAAGGCGATCGATTGGTACGGGAACGAAGACACAAATGTTACAAAAGCCCAAAACAGGCCCAAAATCACCCAAAATTGATCTCAAAACAATCCTAAACTCTTAAAACATACATCAACAATAAAATAAATACATTTTACTGACCTAAATGGATGATATAGCAAATTAGAAAACGTAAACTAAAAATTCACTAGTGAACAACCACTTAATATTGCTTAAAAAATAATATAAGTACGTACCTTTGACGTAGAAGACAATGAAGGATATTCCATGATGTATTTTTAAGAGTTTAGGATTGTTTTGAGAATTCGGTGATTTTGGGCCTGTTTTGGGCTTTTGTAACATTTGTGTATCTTCGTTCCCGTACCAATCGATCGCCTTAATAGGCGATCGATTGCTTTTTAAGTTCTAGGTCCAATGATCGATCGGTTAAATGCACCGATCGATCGCTGAATTTGGTACGGAGCGATCGATGCTTTAGTGAGCGATCGATCGTTCCCTCGAAATTGTGCGTTTCAATTCGGGATCGATCGATCATGTATATTGCCGATCGATCGGTATATTATGTCGTCCTACATGAAGTGGTGATCGATCGATCGCTTACACCTAAGCGATCGATCGGTAAGCTACAATGTGAAGCGCAGTGTTTTGATTAACTGGCGATCGATCGTCTTTGTGGCGATCGATCCCTTAGTGATACTGTGTGTTTGGTTGCATGGACGATCGATCGTCTGTGCACTGAAACGCGTCGTTTTACTAATAGCGTTCGATCGGTCAAATTGATTGATCGATCGCCATTTCATGATCGATCGCTTAATTACTAACAATCGATCATTGTTTTTATAATCGCCCATTTTCATGTACCGATCGATCAGTTACATAAACGATCGATCGGTATATTTAGTGATCGATCGCTTTGGATGGCGATGGATCGCTTTTGTTTCAACTTCATTAATAATTACGTGATTGTGATTACTTTTTTTTAAGTAATACGTTATTGTGATTACTTATTAACACATATTTATATACAACTTTTGCAGTATACATAAAATGTCAGGAGTTAAGCGTGCACGCACAACGAGAACCGGACGGGGTCGTCCCAAGAGCAGAAGTCGCTGATCCAATGATGACCTTAGAGAGGCAAATGGAGTACCTGAGGGGGCGGCCAGTGGCCAAAGAGCGTCCTGTGACGCTCTCTGATTTTGACCAGTTATTGTACGAGGAGCACTTCCTCTACCAACTCTTCGAGTACCAGGATTTTTCATCAGCTCTCGTGGACTGAGGGGTTTTGTGTGGACATAGTTGTGCAAGATTTCTTCTGTGCACTCGTCTCGGTAGATAGAGCACCTGAGGTGCAGCTAGAGGTGCGAGGCGTGCAGTTCTTATTCTCGGCAGACGTCATTGCCGATTTCTTACACTGCCCCCGGCCTGAGACCCCCTGCTTCCCGGCAGTACCCCTAACAGATGAGTAGAGGACATCAGAGCAGGACCTGTGGACGCTGATGACTGGGAAGACCTCTGCAGTGGTGGGCAGCATAATCAAGCAGAGTGAGTTCAGTGAGTTTTGGCGGATTTTGCACCTTATCTGGATGCCGAACGTCGATGGCAGAACTCATTCCACCGAGTGCCCGTTCACGAGAGCTCAGTGCATGCTCTTACTGGGTCAGCAGACACAGATAGATTTTCCGCTGTACATGTTCGAGCTGATTATGGATGAGGCTTGGGGAATTAAGGAATATAGCCTCCCATACGGCGTGTTTCTGACTCAGTTCCTCATTCTTGGGGAGTCGTGATTGCTGCCTCGGATACACGTAAGGAGGTTAAGAGCGCGCTGAACAAGTTCACCTTGTCCAGGAGCGGGGCAGGAGGGGGCATTGACTCGACGGTTCGCTCGTAGAGCAGCAGCGGCCGCAGAGGAGGCATCACGGCCTTCGACATCAGCGTCAGAGGCACCTCTAGAGACGGGAGCACCTGCAGTGCCCCTCCATGGGTGGCCCAGCTATTTGCGACCTCGACAGCCGTGTTGACTGTGAAGGCCGCTCTACAGCCTGTTGAGAGGCAGATGCAGTCATTAGAGGAGCAGCTGAAGGAGCTCCGGACCGCCTTCGATGGGAGTGCACTGTGACAATGCTGCGCAACAAGTCGGTCGTGGCTCATATGGCAGACGTCAACGAGCAGCTTGAAGAAATTAAGAAGACTTGGATGATTTCAAGACGGAGGCAGATCCACAGAGGATTCCCGGAGATATTCCTGATGACGTGGCCACTTTTCGTGATGCTGTTCGACGTTGATGAATTTTTATGTTATTTTTTTATATCTATTTGGGACATACATTTTGATTTATGATTTTATTTATCTATTTGAGACATTTGTGTTTATTTGGATTTGGTTTTTTTATTTACGTATTTGAGACATTTCTGTTAATTTGTGGATATGCAGAAACTTTGATTACAGTTTACGTGTTTTTCTATTTGTATTTCTTTCTCGACACTTATATACGTAAAATGACCAATATACCCTTTGGTCGGCAAAAATAACGAAATAAGTGGTTTATCAAATAAGTAATATAAGAATTTAACAAGAAATCGTTTTTTCATTTTTTTTTTTTCAATCGCTGGATTAAATACACCGATCAATCACTAAATGCATACCGATCCATCGGTGTTATCGTCGTCGTTTGGGTGCACTAACCGATCGCGCGTCCCACAAAGACGATTGATCGTTTCGCACGGGGTCTCTGTGGTATCAGGGTGTTACTTCTAGACAGTTGCATAGCGCAGTTACTCCGCTTAGTATAAGTCCGATCTCGAGTCCTACCCCGAGCGCTCCTTCTCCGAGAGTGAATGAAGGCATGAGTCAAGGCACGCCAGCTTGTCCTTGTAGTTGTGCATGTAAGAAATTGTTCTAAGTTATATTTTAATTTTTTTAAGTTAACTGACCGACTAACTTTGTTAATTTTATTTTATGTAGCGACATCAGCTTCTAAACGTGGGCCAGGTAGGACAAGTGGGGCCAGTTTGGAGGAGAGTCTTGGGTCCGGGTCCTGGTCCAGGAAACTATCGGTGCATATCCCGGAGGGAGAGTGTGGAGGAGTGTCTTCCACTGCTGCCACCTATCGACGAAGATTGGAATGTTGGTCCGAGGGCTGATTCCGATCTCCGTTAACAAGTGGGCAATGTTCCTGCAGAAGTGAAGGAGTACATTATGGATCAGGTGTTGGTATGATTAAACTCTTAAACATAGAATTTTTGGTTAAGCATTTCGTTTATCATTGTAATATTGTATGTTTTGGTACTTATGCAGGACCACTTCGACCTTGACTACACCCGTCATGAGGACGTGAGGACGGTGGTCGAGACTATGATGACGGCACGTCGAATGCACCGCAACCGAATGCATGTGTTTTTAAGAAGTTCCCAAGTAAAGAGGCGGCGTTGCTGAAGCCGCACCCTGATACCACAGAAGAACAGTGGAAGGAGTTATGCGATCTGTTCACCAGCGAAGCATTTATGGTACGTGATTACAAAAACCCGTTGCTTAAATATTACATTTTTTAATATTTAATTACTTAAAATATCGCAGAAATGAAGCGAGCAAAATAAGAAGAATAGATCAAAGTTGACTGTGAACCACGCTGCTGGTTCACGCTTGTTCCAGTGCACACGAGCTTGCATGGTAAGTTAACAACTAAATCTTAGACTTTATTGATATTGTTTGTCAATAACTTTATGCTATTTTCATGTAGAAAAATCAAGAAAGCGGCAATATCAATCCTGCAGAGCTGTATAAAAAGAATTATACAAACAAAGATGGGATTTGGACCTTGGAAGGAGCGAGAGAAACTCATGTAAGTCGCTTTCATTTTAATCTACTTTATGTAATTTATGTATAGTTTATCTACTTTAATGTTTCTGGTAATTATTGTCATTTTTTCAGGAACGGATGGATGCCTTCCAGTGTCAGTATGATTTAGAAGGGAAGACTTACACCGAAATTGAAGTATATTTGAGATATTGGGCAAGAAGTCGAGATATGTTCGGGGATTAGGACGGGCGGTTAAGCCTCCGCCTTCATCAACTTTGACTACACAGTCTTCTGATCTACAGCACCAGCTAGCAAAGGCAAGGGATGAGATAGAGGCGATGAGAGCTGCTAGAGAAAAAGACTTGCAAGAATTTGCGAAGAAGCCAAGCTGAGATGGAGGCCACACTGAGGGACCACCGTGAGGAGCAGCGGGTGGAGCAGGAGCGCATCTGGTTGGAGCAGGAGGAGCGCATGAAAAGGGAGCAAGAGCGCATGCAAGTGGAGAACGAGGAGCGCATGCAACAGGAACAAGAGAGCATACGAAAGGAGCAAGAGCGCTTACGGGCAGAAATATCGAAGGAACTGGAGAAGAAAATGTCCTCTGTAATGGAGAAGAAAATGAGCGACATGTAAAAGTGACTATTCAGCCAGTTTGGGGTTCAAAGAGGTAGATGCATGTATTGTAATAACTTTTTAATTATGTATTATTACGATATTATTTTCGATTTAATTATGGATCACTATATGTTATTATTGATGTTTATTAATGTGAGTATTGTATTGTTATTATAAAATGTACGTGTTATATAATATTTTCTATTATTATTATTTTTTAAAAAAAAAGATTCTGTTACCACCGTTCAATCGGCATATTCAGCGATCAATCAGTTGTTGTTCAACCGATCGATCGTCCAATACAACTGTTCGATCGCTAATATTAAAACGACAAAATTATTGATCGATCAGTAAAATAAACGATTGATTGTCTATGTGCAAGCGATCAGTCGGTACTATAAGCGACCGATCGGTGTAGAAATAGACGATCGATTCTCCTCCTCGATCGATCGATCAGTTACTAAATCAACGTTCCATCGCTGAATTAAACGACCGATCGTGATACATAAGTGATCGATCGCTTATATAAAGCGTCCGATCGTCGTTGCTGAAATGATCGATCGTCTATTTCTTACCATGTGATCGTTTAAATGTGTCGATCAATCACCAATACATAACCGATCGATCGTCAATACATACCATTTGATCATCTCAAATGTATACCGATCAATGGCGTTTCCAATCGATCCATCACTTCGTTTTCACCAACCGATTGTCACAATTACCGATCGATCAGTAAATTGAGTGACGAAAAGTTTCCGTCACGAAAAACTTTTCGTGACGAAATTGGGACGTGACGAAATATTGACTTTTAGTGACAAAAGTTTTTGTCACTAAAAGTCAATTTTTTTGTAGTGATCCCCTTTCCCTCTTTTATGCCCCATGGCATGAAGATTTCTGCGACAACAATAAAGTTGTCTTGGATAGGGAGAGATTAACTTGGACATAAGAGGCTTAAGACATTCAGTAAGTATCTTCGAAATCAACTTGTAGCTGACATTACACAAGTTGATTGGTCTAAATTGACCAACCTTAGAGGCTTTGTCAACCTTAGGAATGAGCACCAAATTTCTATGATTTAATGCTAGGGGCAGTCGGTCATTCATAAAGAAATCTTGCATGGTTTTGATCACATTAGAACCCGCAATATGCCAAAAATTGGTGTAAAATAAAACCGTCATACCATTGGGGCCGGGTGCTTTAGTTGGGCTCATACTTTTGAGAGTAGCAAATATCTCCTTATCGGGAATGCGGGTAAGCTCCAAATTTTCCAAATCTGAAACCTCCTGTGTAACCACCCCCTCCAAATCACAAGGAAAGACGGGCTGATCAGAAGTATATAAAGAGGTAAAAAACCAGCTGATCCAGCCACGTTGATCTATTTTCAGCCTATCTATCCGATTTCTATATCTTCGTATAATCGTAGATGCATGAAAAAAATGTTTGCTAAGATCACTAGAAGTCAACCACTCCACCCTAGAACGTCGCTTCCATAGCATTTCTTCTCTCTTCCACAGTTCATTTAATTCCATAAGCAAACTACCTTCCAAACCCAATGCTTCAGCCGCTTGTTCCCCTTGTTGACATAAACTAAGATGATGTCAGACTTCCTTAATAGTTATAAAAACAATTTGAAATTTAAAGATATATACTATAATGTTATGATTAGTATATATATTTAATAGTTCCCCGCAGTCTTATTTGTCAAGGAGAAAATAGACCCAAAATAAAAAATGCCCTCGCAATTTTGAGAGGATTATTTTAGGACTTTAGGTTAAATTAGTTGTTTGATCCTTATGATTTTAAGTATTCTCTGTTTAGTCCTTGTGTTGAATTCCTCTTGTATACGTCCCCAAGAGAATGATCTGCGAGCTATTTCAATCCCTTCAACTAAACTGATTTGGATGGAAACAGCTACCGGTAGTCACGTCACGAACCATACGAGCGTGATACCTATCACGGAAAGCTAACTCAAAACTGCCATGTGTATAAAATTAATAATTAAAAACATTTTAAAATTACAAATAAAACAAATGCAGGTAATATAAAAGGAGTAGGACTAAAGGAAAATCGTGTAACACAATATGCAATAAACAATAAATAAAAATAAATGATGAAAAATTTAAACGTAAAAGTCATAGATCATAAAATTAAAAAAAATTAAAAAATATAAAAAAAAAAAAAAAAAAAAAAATTCAAACACTAAAGAGACCAAAACAAAAAATAATCAGTAAATGCAAAAACATCAAGTGTACTACGATGTTTTCTCTAAAAAAACCTCCGTCACTCCCCTTTTTCCCCCCCAAATCCCAAATCTTTTGAACCCTAATTTTTATTTCCCCATTGTTGATTATTTTTTGCAAATTCCTTCCGTATACCCGAAGCCGGCCTAACTTCAATTTTCTCCCTCAATTTATGAACCCTAGAACTAAAATCGTTTGCTTGCCCCCAAGAACCCACCTCCTATATTCTCCATCTATTCGAAAGCACGATCAGGCGGTAAAAATGTCAGTTTCTTTGTCTGTAGGTGATCATGGATATGGGAGTAGCAAGAAAGTCACTGTCGACTTGAGAGACTTGAGACTGATTTGCCTGTGTGGTCTACGGGCCATTATTAGGATTTCTTTTACAGAGGAGAATTCGGGATGGTGTTTTTTACCTGTTCCACGTATGACCGAACTAATGCAAGTTCCATATCAAAACTCAATTTCCCATCTCTAAATATAAGTGTGATTTAATTTGATATACTTAATAATACTATTTGTGGTCTACTCTATTAAGGTCCAAGAGTATAAGATTATCGTTTAGAGTACATACTAATATCTTATATTGACTCTAATTATTAGAATGTTTATGTAATCCACTTATTAGCCATAGATTTGACTTATGTACTTACATTTGGTCGTAGAATTCTGATTGCTAGCATGGGAATGTGCTTCGGTTGTGTTTTGACCCCTTTGTTGTCACTTGGAATAGATTTTAGTAATGTGCTACAAAAGTGGTGAAGCTGGGAATTTATCTTTTTGAGGGGTCAAATGAATATTCTAATTTTTTTTTTTTACATATTAGAAGAAATTACATTCCACACGCTCTAACTACCACACATGTTGCAATTTATACTCTGAATTATCGATTTTGATACATTGTACTCTAAACTACCACTAGATTTACACCTTGCACCGATATTATAATTTACTTGTTACGATTGTGACATGTGTCATATATTTTTATTTATTTGAACGGTGAGATCTTAACATGAAGGAGAAAGAGTTTGGAGAGATTTAAGGAGAAACTCCTATTATCTTTTTAAACATAAACATTTCAACTTTCGGAATTTTTTATCATTCAACAAAAATTATCGATTTTTGAATATTTTAACTCAATCTTGAATTTTTTTAAAATCCTACTTCAATATGTATTTGAAACATTATAGATTATTATTATTAAGATATTTAATGCAAAAATTGTGTATTTCAAACTTTTAGGAGGCGAAAGGCTGTTTTAGTTGACAGGGGATTATTCAAATTTTGGGGGGAGCCGGGGAAATTGGCATAAATATTAGCATGCATGCATGCAAAAGGGAGGTGGGGCCTATTTCAAAAAATTTTGGCCCTCCGCGCTACAAGGATGTGATTATATTATTTATCATTTTAATACACGTGGTGATTTTTGACATTACGTGTCCACTAAAAGCAACTTTATGACACGTGTTGTAGGTGTATTGAACGTGATATGGCAACCATTCGCCACCTGAGCTATTTCCTTCTGGAAATTAGTGGAAATTTTTGTTGTTTATTTGATATGTACTCTGGGAAGACCGTAGAGACTAAACACACGGATCACTGTAGAGATTACATTTATTCGCCGAGTTTAACCTTAGAGACTAAACTGAAAATATATCAAACTACACGGACCTGAGAGTTTAATTTAACCTTCTTTTTAGTTGCATAGTGTAGTTGGCAGGAAAAAAAAAAAAAATATATATATATATATATATATATATATATATATATATATATATATTTTAGGGTTAATTACAAAAACCTCCCTTGAACTATCCCACTTGTCCCAAAATCTCTCATAAACTTGAACTTATGCCAACCTGGCTCTTTAAACTTAAGTAACTGTGTCATTTTTGTTTTGAACCCAGTTTTAAAGTTGTCGTATGACATATTCCGTCACACGTGATAAACACGTGAGTTGCCTCCTAATGAAAAGACCGACCCCAATTATTATTCGTTGAAATTGAAAGACTCGTTTGTCCCTACCTGCGTATTCGACAACCCTTAGTCAAAATCAACAGTTTTCTCACTTGCAACTCAAGAAGCCCTTTCTTCCTTATCCATGGTCGTATAAGTGCTAGGGTTTACAAATCGAACACGTCTGTGCGCATTGAAGAAGCGTTGGAGGTAAGCTACCTAATGCCAAATGTTTTTTTTTTCTGCCTAAATCAAATGATTTAGGTTTAGTTCGTTCTCTGTTGCTTGCAAATGGGTACACTTTAAAGGAGTGGGGTAGGGTCAATGTTGGGAGAAAAGGTGATAACCAAGTAGTTCCCTGCCGTTTTGAAAATGTAGGGTCAATGTAATGTAGTTTTTGAAGTGTCGGTAGGGTCATTGTTGGTAGGGTCAGTGTTTTGTAGTTATTCTATTTTGTTTTGTCCTCGAGTGGTCCCCTGCCGTTTGTGAAAATGTAGGATTACAAGTATTAAATTGTTAAAAGGGATTTATAAATGTGGTTGTTAGCATGTGCTTCCCATTATTAAACTCAACTGAATTTGTGCCCTTTCTTGAGTGGTCCCCTCCCTCCATTGTGCATGTAAAGGTTGTGTGTCTTCTGTCAATATCCGTGCACTTTTGTTTGTAAAGGAATGTACTTGCTTGCTTTGTCAAGGACTTTAATGCTTGGATTTGTTTGTCTGTTTGTTAATTTTTTAAGCACCTGCCTTTTGCACTTGGCATTTCTGTAAGTCTTGGCATTTTTATAATATAGATGAGGTAGTTTTCT